>JH720152.1:0-34664 GCA_000231845.2 Tetrahymena malaccensis 436 | reverse complement strand
ACAAAATATTATAAATAGAAACAGTTAGCAGATAGATATTAATAAATTAAATATTTTTTTCTATTTATTTTTTAGCTTTAAAAGAATGAACAAGCTTAAAATGAGAATTTATTTGAATGTATTTACAAAATATAAATTTATATATTATTTTGTATGCACATGTGGATGTGTATGGATGGATGTATTTAGGTTTTTATGTAAGTTATATTTAGTTAGTATGTTAGTTAGCTATATAATTTAATTTAACGAAAATAAATTTAACTTTTTAATTATTTTACAATATGATTGTTACTGTTTTGTTTGTTTATTTGTTATATTTCTTATATCGATCTACCTATTCATATACTAATTAAAATATTTCCCTATCTATGTATGTATCTATCTATATACATGGATATTTAAATATATCATTTGAAATTAAATTATGTTTATTTTATGTTTAAATATTATCAAATTGGACTTATTCTTCCCCTTAAACCAGCAATCCCTGGTGATTTCCATATCTTTTTTTATGCATTCTAATTTTATATAATGGCTCTTTTATTTTCTTCGTTTTTAACTGTAGGAGAGTTGCTTCTAGAATGGCTCCCGTTTGCTTAAATTCTTTTTGGTAATTTAAATTTAGTTAGATTATTTTATCCATTTCCTTTCTCTTAAGAACTATTGCTTGATCTTTCTTGAAGTACTCTTTGATTAATTTTTTATTGTATGGTGCTACTAGGTCTAATTTTTTCTAAAAAAGTTTATTATTTACAATATATGCCTAAAAAAATATGATGATACTTTTCTTGTGAGTTGATGCTCTGTTACTGTTTGGTGTTGTATCGTAATAGTCAGCACTTACTCCAAGAGTCCTACCTTAAGGAGTTCTTATAGAATTAGATCTCATTGAAGATGAATTACGATTATTTATCTATGGAAGCTTGTATTTAGGAGTATTGACCCCACTATTAGGAACAATAGTATAGGATTACTCAAACTACTATGATTAATTTACTTAATTTTTGCCTAACTTATTTCCTTTTATGCTGTTAGTACTTGTTCTTATAGCACCTAAATTTTATTAGCTTTAAGGATTAGGAAGTGATTAATAATTAAATTGTTCATGCTCTTCTAGTGGCCTAATGTAAACATTATTTTCGAATAAACCTCTTCTGGGTGGTTCTCCTCTCATGCACATTTCTCCTTCACCATGTTATATTCCTCTTTCCCATTAACCTAATAGATAGATTTATCACAAAATGTTAATTAATAATTTTCTTAATTTTTTTATTTACCCTTGTAAAAAGAGCCATCAGTCCAGTACATTTCTCCATATCCATTCCTTAAATCATCAAAATAATTTCCTTTATAAACATTTCCTGAAGACCAAGTAAAAACACCGTAGCCACATTTTTTGTCATTAAAGTATTCTCCTTCATACATGTCACTATTTCCTGGCCCTCTTTTCCATACTCCATGTCCATGTCTTAAACCATTTTTAAAGTATCCCTTGAAAAAAGAACCATTCACCCAGTAATACTCTCCATAGCCTTCTGGCTTTCCATTTTAGTAATTACCTTTATTCAAAAAAAAATACATTTGCTTTTTTGAATATGAACTAAAAAGAAATATTTAAAATACCTATGTAGCTATCACCATTAGCAAACTTTTCTGTTCCTTCGCCATGCTTCAGACACTATTTGAATTAACCTTCGTATCTGTCACCTATAAGTAAATTTATTTTGCTTTTGCTCTTTTTAAAAAATAAATATACCATTTAGCCAAGTATGAACACCATATCCATCAGTTTTACCAAATTTCCATTCTCCTATGTAGGAATCTCCTTTGTTACCTCTCCATATTCCAGATCCATGTTTCATACCATTAATCCATTCTCCCTCATATATTTCTCCATTAGCATATCTATATGTTCCTCTTCCTTCAGGTTTACCATTAATATAATATCCTTAATATTAAAAAAAAAAATTAATTTCCATCTATCCTATCAAAAAATGAGGAGTATTTACCATCATAAGTACTACCACTTGGAAATATTTCAAAACCTCTCCCATGTTTTAAATCATTTTCCCACTGGCCTTCATAAGTACGACCATTTTAATATACCATAACACCTTTTAAAACAATTCTTTAATGAACTAAATCAAGTTGGTTAAAAATGTACCGTTTCCATGCCTTTTAGAGTTTAATATTATTCCATAGAATACTTATTATTTATATTTTTTCATTTTTAAGTTAGGATCATTGTTAAGCTATTCCATTGTGAATAAATCTCTAATATTGAGTTTATAATTTTTAAAAAACTCAACCTAACTATTTATATCCATATCTACAATATTTCCTTTGCTCTAAAAATTATTTGAGTTTTCATCTTTAGATATATTGAAAGTTTAGCCTTTCTTGTAAAGCGTCTGTCCATACTCTTTTTATTTTTTAATTTAAAAACTCTTAGATATTAATAATGCTTTGTGCTAATTAATAAAACTATACTATTATCTGCACCTTCAGTTGCCTAATGGGTATGATTACCCATCATTTAAGTATCATTCTCTGTACCAAATCCATCGATGCTTCCACTCTTTTAAAAAACGCTATTTTAATTAAAAATGAGCATTACAAAAAGAATATTTATCTCATAATCAAAATAGATCCGTTAGGATATGAGTATATAAACTAAGTTAAATAATGACTTTTCTTAAGAAGTATTGTTGAACTAAAACATCCTTGACTAAGTTTAGCTCTAGTCATGTTATATTACATATTATTTTTGCTCCATTTATTGTACTCTGTCACTAAAATAGTCTCTATTTTACTCAACAAAAGCTTAAATGTAACTAGTTTTCTATCAAATTATCTATGCAAATATCAGAATAATAATTATTCGCTTAATATTTATATTAACAAAAATTCAGTAGTATTCATTCATTAAGGATTATTTATTTATTTATGGTCATAAGAAAAAAAATCTAAAATTTGTTTGAAGCACTTTAATAATTTAATTTTGTATAATTAGTTTATTTATTTTTTTAGAAACAATATTGGATGATTAATATTTGTCTGTTTCCATTAATTTACAACCATAAATAAAAAAGCTCATATTTTACTTTATTTTACAAATTCATATTAAAATTAATATTCTTGTACCAAATATTCAATTAGTTTTTTTATAAAGTTAATTAACATATAATAGGAAAAAGAGGTATGGTATGCGACCATAATAAAACATATTGTTATATATTCATTTTTTCAATTAATAATTTTTAAAAATTCGAAAATAAAAAAATATATTTTCTTATTTCTGAAATTTTCTTTTTATTTGGAATTTAGATATTTAATATGAAAAGTTACAATATTTTTAATAATTAAATAACAATACTATTATTGTGTTTATTCGTTACTTTCATGATCAATTAGTTTATTTATTTGACATATATACTAATTTTAGAAACCTTTAATAAATATGATAATTTTAAAATAATGATATTTTCTTAATATTAGTAAAAAATTTAAAATTGTTATTTTATGAACTAAGGAATATAAAAAAAATAAACAAAGTTGGTTCATTTATAAAATTAAATTATTTTATTTTTTGAAATATTGTCATTAATAAATAGAGTAAACAAAAATATGTCTAAATTCTCCTCTTATAATAAGCAAATAAAAAATTAAAAAACTAATTCTATCTATTTCTTAATTTATTTCTTCTCGTATTTCATAATTTTGTAAATTTTAAAAATTTAGAAATTCTTTTATCTATTTTAAATAAACAAGAAATGCAAAACACCTTCTATTCTATTTATTAAATTTTTATTTATTCTCATACATCATAATTTTGTAAACTAAGAGTGGTTTTATACATAAAAACTAATGTATCCATTTAGTTACTATAAATAGTTAGCTAAATAATTAAGAAAATAGCTACTCCTCTATTTCAAATTAGAGATGTTCATTTATAATATTCTTCAAAAGCAAATAAAAAGCTTTAATATATAAATGGAAAGGAGAAAATTTAGATTTGTATAGAATTAAATAATTAATATACACTCTTTATTAGATGCTCTATATGTGTAAAAATTCGATTTTTGGCAATAAGACCATTTCTTAAAAATTAAGAATGGGTATCTAATAATGGAGAATGTACAGTATTTATGAAGTATGCTTCATTCTTCTTTTTAATTTAATCTTAAATTTTGAAAAAAGGAAATCCTCAACTAAAACTATCCAATTTATAGGCTAAGATCGAGTTAATTATGTTATTCCTGATATCATAAATTTTGCGATCATGATGATTAATATATCTAATTGATATAATAAATAAAAAATAAGATATGTTTCTATTTTTTTTCTAATCCCACTAAAATTTTTGAACATTTGAAAAAATATTTTTAAATACATTTTTGAATAGTTTATTTATTTTATTGATAATAATTTATCAAATAATTAAAATTAATAAACTAAAAAAAATATTAATCATGAAAATAGGTAAACTGCAAGAAAGGTTTATTGTAATCTGGGTGATCATTTAATTTTGGTATATTTTCATTTTATACTGTTTTACGTAATATTAAGTTGTTAGTTATGCGCATAAAATTGATGTTTTGGATTAAAATTTAGACCTTCTAAAAAATAATCTCTTAAAAGATTATATTTAAAATGTCTATATAGTTTCAGAGTCAGAAAATTGTGGATAAACCTCAAAATAAGTTGGCTCTGTGATAAGCAAAAACAAATTGATGAAATTTTGTTTTGAATATTACTTAAGAGGAAATTATCTTAATGTTACTTAACAATAAGATGAAAATAGAAGTGAATTTTAGAGTTGTGAGTATAAAGGCATTACAATTTTAGCTAAAAAAAACATGTGTCCTATAACAGAAATCCTACTATCTTCTTAGGATTTAATAGAAGGTTATGAGTCTGTTACTGATTTTTTACATCAAAATAATAGAATCTTTTTTAAAAGATAAGATTCTGAGCTATAGCCACTTGTTGATATAATTACAGATGGAGAGTTATAAAATAGACTATAAATACCTACAAATATTACTTTTACATCTCAAGAACTTTGTAATTACCAATACAATTCAACTATTTGTAATTACTAGTAGTTATAAAAAGGATTAGCTATAAGGTTTAGTATTGAATAAAGGTATTCAGAAATTAAATAGGAATGCGAAAAAGATATCATTTCATTTAAAGAATACAACCTAATAAATTCAAATTATTTTGATTTTTTCTTGTATTTTGATATAATAGTGTTTTCAGTTTATTGTTAATCGTATCTTTATCTTGCAGTAACTAGTGATGGTGTAAAATTAAAATTTGCTATTTTAGTTATTATAGATTATATTTTTATGACTTGGTTATATTTTTCTTTTATCTCTAGTGCCTATCGTGTACATTTATTAGATTAAATAGGATTGAATAAGGATTGTTTTCTAAACTCTAGTATTCCTTAACATATTTTTGAGTATCATATGTAGTTAGATATTTACTTTTGTCTCTACTTTGCTTTAGCTTTATTTACAGTAGTTTTGCTTGTAATTAGTGCTATTTATCTGTTTTTAAGATAAAAATGTGTTAAGATTATAAAATAAGGATTTGATAATTTGTAAGAAGAATAAAATATTTAAAATACTAATAATTAAAATGTAATTTAAATAGAGCAAATATAAATTAATCAAAATTAAACTTGAAAACCCATAAAATAAAATCAATTAGATATTTAATAAATAATTTAAATTAGTTACTAAAAGAAATTAATGTCATTCTATTTATCCTAATATGCTAGATAATTTTAAATGTAAGTAATCATAAATTTATAATATCTGCTATCAATTTTATATAAAATTCAATCAATACAAAATATTTATTTATCTATTTATTTTTTTATTTTTAATTTAATTAAAAGTTCTAAATTTATAAATTTTTTCTTCTCAATTTATGTATGATTAATACATAATTTAAAATTAATTATAATAAAATAATAACAAATATATAATAATTCTAGTATTCATTACAGATATTAGCTAATTTATCAATTTTAGTTTTTAAAGCATAAAAATGAAAATATGAATATATTAACAACATATATTTAATAGGTCTTCAGACCTTACTTTTCCCTTTATATATTAACCAAGTATATCTTAAGCATAAACTTAATAAATTATAAAGATGCATAACTACATTATTACCTTCTAAACCTCATTAATAATATAATGTTATTATAAATTTTGTTAATATAACTTTTAAATGCATTTAATATGAACAAATCACATTTAAATAAACAAAGAATTTATAAAATTTAATACTAAATTATTGAAAAAATGTCTTTTAAATATCTTTTATTGTTATTCAAATTTTAGTATGTTTGTCTATAAATTATGAATTAGAGATAGTTAGATGTTAAAATGTTAATAATTAATTCTACATATATGATAAACTCTCTCAAAAATACAAAATAATAATTTAATCTATATATTAATTATTGTACTTATGTATTTTATTTTTTCACTTAACTTAAAGTCTTCTTTTTATTGTGGAAACCACTACATCTCCTTACTTTTATGGAATCCAATGGTCTGTTTAAACTCCAAAGCACTCACAACCTTTGTTATTTTGTAAGTAGTCAACCCATTTTTATGAGTGGAAATAAAAAGCCTTTTTTTCGCCATAGATAAAAACAACAGGGATATTTGGTTTGTACTAATAAAGATAATTAACTTAAGGTCTGATTTTTGAGACAATTGCATTAAATATAAAGTACACATAAAAGTAATTCCACCTGTAATTAATACGTTTGTAATGTTCTGGTTAATATTTAAAGTACCCTCTTACTACGTGATCAGTGATAAAATTACCGATAAAAGGGAGAATGAAACCAATAATAAATGCTAAAGCTAGCTTAAATTAGTAGGTGATAATAGCTTTCATTACTTTTGGACTTCTATCACTTTTATTAAAAAATAAAACTTAAAATAAGTATATTGAAAAAATAAAATTTCTTTTACAGCCATGCTGCTACATCAAGTGTGATCATTTATTTAAAGTATCCTGGATAGTTTTTGTCAAGCATGTAAGCAAGAATAGCACCCCAATCATGGGCAACTATGGTAACATCTCTTTACTTTATTTTTTAGTAAACATCTACTATTTCTTTGATTCTTTTAACTACTTCAAGTTGAGTGAATCCAAACATTTTAGAATATCTTTCTGAATAGTTAGGATAGCTGAAGTTTAAGATAAAAGCATCTTTATCTACCTTACTTGAAATATCTTTCCATAAATCAGCTGTGTCTGGATATCCATGCAAAAATATGATTAAGTTATTGCTATCAAAGTTACCAGATTCTTCAAAGGGTAAAATTTTTTGTAAGTTTGAAGCCATTTTTTTTACCTAATAATAAGTTAGTTTTATAAAATATCTTTAATTTATACTCTTTTTTTGATAATAATTAATTATAACTCAATTTAGTATGAATGTTCTTTATTTCAAATCATGCAAATCAATAAAAGAAATAATTGGTCATTCTTAAATTCTAAAATCTATCGTCATCTTAAAGCTTAACAGTATAATTTAAAGATATGTAATTAAATTCTGTAAAATAGATTAATACATCAATTTTAAATTACTAAAATCTATATAAATAAATAAATTATTTTATTGAGCATTTATTGTCACAATAATTGTTTGATCTTATTTCTAAAGGATTTTTTAAGCTGTTGTATCAAAATAAAATAAATACATCTTTTTGAGTTTAAAGATATGATAACATTTATTTGATATTTTTAAATAAACTTTATCATGCAATTAACAGTAAGTTTAATGGATAGGATAATAAGTATGCGAGTTAGTCTTAAAATTTAATAAATTAGTCACATTCTAAATTGTATTTATTATAAATAATAAAAATAAAATTTAATTAAAAGTAAAGTCAAATGCAAGCACTCAAATCTTTTAAATTTTGATATAATTTAATTTTTATTAATTTCATATATTTTTTACTTAATAAGAAAAATTGGAGAAAAATAAAAGATCTTTTGATTTCAAATTATTTTTGAAATATAAAAAGAAATATTGATAAATATTAACAAAAAAACAAACAAACAAATAAATAATTTCGTAAGAATAATTAAAAACAAAAACAAATTAATTTTAAATTTTCAAAAAAGAAAATTAAAATTGATGATTATATTTAAATATGAGAGCAAAACTTAGTTTTTTGATTTTCTATTTCACACGAATAGATCCAGCTTACAAAATCATAACATTCCACCATTCCCCGCTTTTTATCAAGCTAGCGCTCATTTTTAAATAATTTGGAATAGCGAAATTAAGTTTATATTGATATAGCTATTAATTGATTAAAAATTTTTGATATTATGTGAGGAGGAGAAACAATAGTTTTTTATTCACAGGCCAAAATGTTTGCTTACGAGACCTCCCCTAAAGTTTTTAAAACCAAACTCGAATTCTCACATAACTCAAAAATAAACTAATCTAATAGCAAATTATATCAATCTTTTTCCCAATTATTATTTTAATTTATAAAATATTAACTAAAATAGGAAATTGAAGATTCATAAATAAATAAATAAAATATTCAGAAGAAAAAAAATAATAAAAAAATAAAAATAAATTAAAAAACTTAATGAAAAAAAAAATACAAAAGCTTAAAACAGACATTAAACAAACTGATAAAATCATAAAAAATAAAATTATTAAATTAATTTAAAAAAATACAAAAAATAAAGAAAAAAATGTTTAAAATAAATAAAAGATATAAAGAAATTCACTTAATTATTATACTTACAAACAAACAAATTATTATTCATAAATAATAACAAAATTTTCAAATAAAATTTCATTTTAATTTACAAAATTTATTTTTTAATAATTATTTATTTTTGATATTTATTATCATAAGTAAAAAAAGTAATTTATCTAAAAAAAATAAAAAAAAACTTTTAATAATAACAGATAAAATAAGTAAATCCTTTTCTTATTAGATATATTAATATCTAAAAATTATTTTCAACAGATAAAATAATAAGTGTATTATACATACTCTAAATATCGCTTAATACTTAAAATAGATGCTCAAGAAATACTTTGAATTAAATATATACGAATATTTTAATTAATATTTCAACTTTTATTAATTTTAAATTATTCATATTGTTGAAATGTATAGAAGATTTTAGTTTATTTTCATTAGTTGAAGCATAGATATCTATCTATTCAACAGTCAAATATTTAAATTTTCACATACATGTAATATATGGTTAGAAAGATATTTATCGCCTAAAAATTTAATTTCATCTAAATTATTTTCTCTAGTCTCTCCTGTTAACACTAAAATTGAATCTATATTTGCTCTTTTAGCCATTTCAAGATCTGTATCTATTTTATCGCCAATCATAACTGATTTATTTAATTCAAGTTTGAAATCTTTCACAAATTACAATAATGCATATTCGCTTGGCTTGGATAAATTTACTTTTTATACAGAATTAGGAAACTTTTCTCTGAGCCCATACGTTAGAGCTTAGGTTAATGTTCCAACACTTGGCATATATCTACCATTTCTAAATTTTATCAAAGGAGTATCTTCACTTGCAAAAAATTAAGCTTTGTTTTCTTGAATTAAAAGACTTGCATAGCACATTTTGTAGTAATTTATATTATAATTATAGCCTAAAACTACTGCATTTATACTTTTATCAATTTCCATAAATTCCACATCTTTATGATCGGTTATTTTTTTTTAATTGTGCTCTTCAGAATCCAAGATATCTATATTATGATTTCTAAACTCCTAGAGTTGGTTAAATAAGTAATATATATTGTGAATAATATATTTTGTATAAATAATTACTTCAACTATTCCTGGCATTCCTATTAGGTAAACCTTTTTTATGTCCTTTTACTCTCTTTAAATGTAATGAGCTAATAAAGAACTAGAGAGATGTATATGACCTTGAGTTGTTTCAAATCCGAAATTCTTTAATCTTTCCTAAATAACCCTCCTACTTCTCATACAATTATTTGATATAAAAAATACATTTTTCCCTTCATTTTTTAAAACATTTAAGGCCTCAAATGCATATTTAATTTTGTTATTGCTGGATTTCCAAAGTACTCCATCACAGTCAAAAAAAAAGTTGTCATATTTACTTATTAATTCTTTGAATTAACTCCTTCTGTAAATCTAACTTAACATGATCAAACAAATTTAAAATTGAATTTATATTTATTATTATTTAAAATTTTTAGTAACTCAATTTCAGTAATAAATTATTTTAGGATTGAAAATAAAATTTATTTTATCAACTAAATAGTTAAGTTTTGAATGATTTATTTATGTTAAAAAATATAAATATTTTAAAATTTCTACAAAAACATCCACCAATCTTTGGATAAGCTAAATCTAATAAAAGACTTACATATGATAATATTTATAGGAAATTAGTAAACAATAATTATGTTTAATTTAATAGGATGTTGTAAATTATATTGCTAACTAAACATTCACTGCAAAACAACACACTGTTTCTAAACTAGCTGTTAACAAATATAATTAAAAATACATTGATTTCTTTCTCAATTCGAAGTTTGATCGCACAATATTTTATTAAATTAAGAAAAAGCTATTTTTTGTTAGTTAATACAGTAAATAATAATATTGTAAAAAGGTCTTGCTATTTAAGATAACATAAAAGGCCATCTAAGTTTTTGTTTTAAAAGTTCTTAGAATCGCATAATGAGCTAAGAAATTAACTTTAGTGACTTAAATGAAGTTCAAAAAGACTAATATATTAAATATATCTTAGAGAATAATATCCCTTTAAAAGAAGACTCTTAAAAAAATGAGATAATAGCATAGATAAAATTGCAAACTTCTTAAAAGAAAATAATCAACAAGTACACATCTTTAAGACATGAGTAGGAAGACTAGATAATATGTTCATCACCTTTACAGAAAAGATAAGAGCTTAGAGAATATTAATCGAACTTTAATACTAAGGCAAATGATATGAAATAAAATTAATTATATTAATCAACTCCGAATCACCTTAAGAATGTTGATAATAAGGAAAATGAAAACAAAAGACTTTAATCTAGGAGTCCGAATACCAAAAAAAGAAGCTAATCTCCTTTTTAACCTTAGGAATTACGTAAGAATTTAAGCAATTTGAGTATTTCTTAGAAAAAATCGGAATTAAATACAAATAAATAGAGTGTAACTCCATAAAAGCAGATAAAGCCTGAAATTTATTCTAAGGTTTTGAAAGAAGTAAACCGAAATTCTATAGATTTTGTTAGCTTATCTGACAATAAAAATGCATTTTAATAGAGTTAAAATTCATAAAAATATAATATGTATCAGTCACAGAAAAAAGATAATAGCAATCCATATATCCCTTTAACTCTGAGAAAAAAACCTCAAGCTGGAGAACCTTTATAAGATGAGAATGGAAAGTCAATGTCTCCATGTTAAATGAGGCAAAGAGCTACTTCTTAATACCAAGTATTTTCAGCAAATGGTGCATTTAACTCTCAAAATAAAACATCTAACAAATATGTTTCATCATTACTGAAGGAAAATAGGCAATCTTCACAACAAAAATTTATTTAAAACAATCAAAAGTAAGAGCCCTTTGAAGCAACTTAAAGCACAATAAAAAGTAAAGAAACAAATTCTAAATTTTTAAATCTCACTACAGAGAACTCTTTATTCAATAAAACATCAAAAAGCGGAAATATTTTAATTGTTGATAATAGCGGAAGTGAAAACCATTCTTAATCCACTAGTAGTAGTTATTATGATAATTCATTTTAGAATCAAGATAAAGCCACTGCTTAAATTCCTTGTTAAACATTCCAACAATAAGCTAAAAAGTAGCATAAAATGAATGAAATTTATGATATTCTTAAAAGTGTTGGGTTTTGCCCTCAAAATACAAACGGAAGCGAGTGGAATAGTGTTAATGGAGGTGAAATGAGAAGTGATCCTTAAGAATTATCACTCAAATTAGATTCTAAACATTTATACACTGACCGTTCATAAGATGAAGATCTAAATTCATAATGCTAAAAAATGGTGTATCCTTCAAAGCAACAACAACCACAATAGAATTATCATTAATCAGATTACTTAAAAGTACTCAATTAACATGAAAGAATCCTAACTGACTTTCAAAAAAAATAATCTTTATCTCCTTCTAGTTAGAATAGAGGAAGATATATTGAAGATATAAGATAAAACCCAGAAAGCTTAAATAAATATTCAAACAGAACTACACCGTAAAGAAAAAGGAGTTCAGTTTCTCCTAACTAAAACATGAAAAGAGACAAGAGTAATGAAAAAAATTTAGAGTGTTACAATTCGAATAAAGAGTATAAGATAAAATGTTCAATAATTGATTTATTTAAGAATAAATTTAATAGACTCACTAAAATACCTCTTATTCATATGTGCAGTTTGATAGAAGAAATTTATGCTTCTAAGGAAAGTAGTTAAAAATAATAAAATAAGTATAGCAGCAAAAGATAACCTAGTTTCAAAGAATTTTTATATGAGTATTTTATTAAAAAGTATAAAAATAACTAAAAAATAGCAGAATCAAGTCTATTTAATCTAATTGGAAGTGTGGAATATCATATTGAAAATTCTAATTCTTCAATAGCTAAACAATTTTTGTAGTTAGTTGAAGGAGAATATTCTGAAGACTAAATTAATTGTTATCTATTTGCTTTTTAAGAGGTTTAGCTGAATTTTAAATAAAAAAGTCTGTAACATGTACATTTATCTGAAAAGACCATGTTTAAAATTTCATTAAAGCTATTTAGCCTGCAATCAGAACAAGAATTTTGCAATGAGTAAATTGATTAATTTTTTTTTAAAGCTTTTTAATTTTTTTTTTAAAGGGTTATTAAAAGAGTATCATAACATGAATAATTTATTAAATCTCAAACGATTGGAGCATATACTTATCTTGAAATACTTTTGCAACTTTTTAAATAATCTAAATTTAGCCCTTTCTATAAATAATCAGAAAACTTTAAAAGTGAAGCTGATTAAAAAATGAATAAAAGGAGAAATACTTAAATGAGCTTGTCACCATTAAAACATCAAAAACCTTTCTCAATGATAAACGAGTCATTTGGGATTTAGAATGAAACTCATTTGTAAAATAATTAAGTATTTAAAGAAACTCAAAATTAATAGAACCTCACACACGAATACAAAAGCTAAAACAACCTGAAATCTATTCTATAAAATAAAAGCTACAACTAAGAGCAAGCAAATTAAAATATGCTCAAGTAGACAAACAGTTTTTTCTACAGCTAAAATGATAATATGAAATTAAATTAACCATTTAGCATGCAAAATTCACTGCAGAGCCTTCGTTTTGATGAAATAAATAATTAGCAATCACCTAATGTTAAATAGATTCAACTAATTTAAAGTGTACTTTTTACTGAAATGGAAAAAATTGTAGCTGAGTTCATATAAATGTTTGATATTAAAGATTAAAGCAGCTCTAAAAAAATAGAAGAAATGATATTAAAAAAATGTAAATATTTAATCACTTCTCTAATTTTAAAAGAATAAAGTAAGTGGTTTGAGCTTCTCTTGATAGACTATCCAAACTATCAATAAAAAATGTAGGCTGAAACAATTTAAAAATTATACGATGCTTATGAAAGATCATTTATATAAAATAGTTAATCTAAGAATGAGAATAAAAACTTAAGATCACTATGCAAATTAATACTAAAAGTGCCTGAACTTAACGATGCGATTAGCAAATTACTTATTTGCCTTTTAGTACCAGAAAAGTGAATTCATTAGTAAAAAAATAAATGATTTAATTTAATTTAATTAATTAATTAATTTATATAAAATTGTAATACAATATATTTGTATTTATGTATATAACTATTATTATTGTTATTGTTCAACTATTTCTTCAAAAAAATATTTTTAAATTTAATAAGTGCCTTACTTATTAGATGTTGATCAACTTAAATAAAATATGAAGATATTAATAAATAAAATTTTTTGGATTAAAATAATTATAATCAAGGGCATTCAAAAAGACCTTCATAACACTATTAACCTTAATTAATATTATATTAACTTTCACTCTTGCTCATTTTCAAATATTAAAAAAATAAAAATATCTCTTTTTTTAATTTTTGTGCTGTTCGTTAATCAATTTTTTTTTTTCAAATTAGATTTTTATGCTGATATTTAACATTAAAATAATTAAAGATTTTTCAGATTTCATAAATAAAATTTATATAACTATTATTTACTAATAAATAAAAATTCATATTTTGAGCTGGTTTTTATATATATTAACTATTAAAAATTGTTTAATTAATTAGAATTTAAATAAATATCTTTAATTTTGAAATGGCAAGTTAAATAAATCAAAGTTCAGAGAATAGCCAGAGTAAATTTTTTTAATTAGCAAAATATTTAAAAGTAGGATAGGAGAACTTATTTTAGTTAAATCCATTACTTTTCGATATTATACTAGCTGTTTATTTCGATGGATCTCAAATTGATTTTTTATTTTTGATATTATGTTTTATTTTAAAAATCTATTTAAGGATTTTAATATGAAGTTAATAATATATAGTCAGGTAACAAGTGATTTAAGACTCTGAAATATATAAAAGCTACAATGCTGTATAGCAAGAGAGCGTTTTTAGTAAATTATCTGAAAATTTAAAAATTATTAATAAAATATTATCTTAATTTTACATAGGAGGTGAGTAATCTTTTAACAGCTAGCCTTATGCATAAGTTTACACTTTAGGAAAGTAGTAATAATAAGAAGTGAATTTGTCTTCAAACATTAAAAGTAGTTAGCATGATAATATAAAATCACTTAATTCATCAGTTACTAGAAAAGTTATCCATTATGAAAACCCTAGAAAGTATGTAGAATATAATAGTGCTATAAAATATGATACTTAAGTTATCAACTATGCAAATAAAATAAATAATTGCTTATAATGCAATTAGTCTTGTACATGCAATTCTGTTTAAATTTAATTAAACCCCTCATATCGCTTCAAGATAACAAGAGAAATCGATCTCAAACAAGCAAAAGTTGATAACGATTACGATAAAGAATATTAATAGCTCTGTCTAAAAGTTTAAAATTTAGAAGCTTAGCATTATTAAGAAATTAACAAACTAAAAGAGGAATTTAATACAGAAAGATTGAACTATGAAAAGGAAACATCTCGTCACTAATTAGAATTATTAGTAATAAAAAATCATAAAAATTTATTTTAAATTCTTATTATTTTATAGAAAACAATGTACGTAGAATAGTAAGAGATAACCAAACCAATAAAGGAAAAGGAAACAATTTAAGAATAAAAGGTGCATATAACAGAAAAAAATGTAGAAGTAGAGAAACACTTAATTTAAATAGAATAATAATCTTTATAAATAAGGGTCTTAGAGGAAAAAGTGAATAGTATTAAGTCAAAAAAAAGAGTATTATCTGAAGAAAATAAACAATTAAAATAAACTCTTTTTGAAAAAGAACTATCTATCAAGTAGCTTGAATTAGAATTGTAATAGAAATTGTAGATGAATGGTTTCTAATCACACTCAAATTTAAGTGAGATTGAAAGCTAAAATCTGTTTTTAATTCAAGAACTAGGAAGAATCAGTAAATAATATTTATTTTTTTTAGTTTTATGGATAAAGAAATAAATAATTTAAAAATTTTTTAGCTGAAGAAAATGAACAGCTTAAAAAGAGTAGCAATGTTGTTGAAAAGGTTGTTTATGTACCTTCTGTTCAAAGTATTACTAAAATAAAAGAAGTTCCTCCTTATGTAGAAGAAAAAGTTATATATGTACAAGATACAGATTAATTGGATGCTTGCTAAAAAATCATTAATTAGCTTTAATAAGAAATTCTATTATTGAATTAAGAAAAACAAAAGCTAATTATGGTAAAAAATAATTAATTCTTACAAATTGGTTTAATTTAATTTGTTATAAAAGACTTATGCTGAAGAAAAAACTTAACTGATGGAGAGAATAACTACTTTAACATAGCTGTAAAAGTCAGATTAAATGAATATCATTAAAGAAGTAGTTGTTTAAAAGGTGATAGACAGAACGGAAGTCAAGCTCAAAGAAGAAGAACTTTAAGAATCTTACAAAAAAATATAGGAATACTCCCTAAAAATAGCTGAATTAGAATAAACTGTTTAGAGTCTATAATTAGAAATACAAAGAATAACTAGAAGCTATAAAATTGTTAAGTTGCCAAACAGCTATAAAATCGAATAGTTTTCAGAGATTTAGAATACTGTTTATTAAACTAATACTCTTAAGCTAAGTAATTTTTGTTATTTTCACAAAATTAAAATCATAATTCTAATTTTTCTGAAATTTTCATTTACTTTATGTAAAATTATTCGCTTTAATTTATTAATAAATTGGTTTACATAAAAGATCACCAATTGGAGAGCAGTGCTAGATAGTTTAATATATAAAGCCACTTATTAAACTAGGGTTCAGCCTAAAAGTCAGAGTATTTAGCTGATTAAACAACAAAGAAAAATACGACTAATTATTAAGTTGAATCTGAAAGTATCTAAGAATAGCAAGAAGTTGATGTTTAACATATCTAAGAAAGTGAACAATAAAATTCACATTATGAGTGAAAAAACATAATATATTTTAAATTTTAATAGAATTTGTATTAAATATTTTAAAAATAAAGTGCTCTCGTTTTTGCTTGTTTGTATAAAAAATTAAAATCAAAAAGCAATATAGTTTTTTGCTAAATCAGCTAAAATAAACATGTGTGTTGTTTACATTGTTTTGAATCTAAAAAAGTGATTATGCTTGTTATCAACTTTGGAGATAAAAACAATTTTTGATATCCAAAAAATAATAAATATTTTTTATTAATTTTAATCAGGTTATCTCCTTATCAGAAAATAAAAAGCAAAATATCAAAAAATATACAAAAATGAAAGATAGTGTTATTTAAAAGGCAGCAAAAGGACTATCTATACTTTTTGTTATGAAAATTTTCTCAAGAGTAATAGATTTTGTCCTAAATATTCTAGTTATATAAGAAGTAGAACCAACCATTTATGGTAAACTTGCAATAATAATTCAATATTTTAACATCATTTTTTGTAAAAAGGACTAACTATACATTACATGATTTTGACCAATATAGTTCTTTTTTACACAAAAATGTGTCTTAAAAACTCATATTAGAAAAGAGGATAAAAGGCAAATTAATCTGAAATCGTTTAATCAGCAAAAAATATGGTAAATTGAATATTTTTGGTATCAATTATCATTTATTCTAATGTGTTTAAATAATATTAATCAAAAGATGATATTTGGTATTGGATTTACTATTTTTATTGGCTTGATTTGTGGTGCTGTTTGGTATTATTGGTATAGCAATTTAAATGAACATTTTACATAAGGGCTAGCATGTTATATATTAGCTTGTATTATAGAAAGTATGTGCGAACCTCTTTTAAGCAAGTTTGTTTTAAATTTCAATTATTCAGTAGGAGCTAAATCAGAGGCAATTGCTGTGTTTACAAAAACACTCTTCCTCTTTTTCCTTACTAAAATCAATATATTCCATACTCTTGTTAACTTTGGATTATCATAAATATTCTATGCCTCAATGATGCTTTTATGTTGTCTCTTTTTTGGGTAGATTAAAATTAGATTATTATCTTAGGTTTTATAAATAATATTTAATTATATATCAAAAGAGGATACTAAAGTTTGATTCCTTCTAAAGTAGAAGGTAAGAATTATTACATCACACCTGAAATGCTCGATATGGGATATTAATTCACTGTTGTGTCTGTTATTAAACTGATATCGCAGGAATTAGAAAGAATTGTTTTAATTAACGTGAAGAAAGATGATGTCAAACTTTAATCAGAATATCTGCTAGTTTCAAACATAGGTTCTTTAGTGCCTCGTTATGTTTATGCCCCTATAGAAGAAATTAATTTCAACTTATTTGCAAAGCTTTCATAAAAGTCAAATAAGCACAAGAGCGAAAAAGAAGATGAGATTACAGATGAGAAATAAAATCTTGTTGAAAGTAAGAATAATAGCAAATCTAAATAAGAAAATGAAGTCTCAAGAAGCGAAGAAACTAAAATCGAAGAGAAAAAATAGCTCCATTCAGAATAACTAGATTAAGCAAAGGACATATTATCAAAAGTTGTGAAAATAGTTAATATAATTGGTTGTTTGGCTATCTTTTTTGGAATACCATATGCAAAATCTTTCCTCACATTTTTATATGGAAGTTTATGGAACTATCCTGCTTGCGTTTTGGCATTATAAGCATACTGTGTAAATTTGCCACATAAAAGATTTTTTTAATGATATATTAAAAAAAAAATATTTAAATAGGTTTATGAATGGGTTATGGGTATTAATGGAATTACAGAAGCATTTGTTCAAGGAACTATAGAGAAACAAGAACTCCAAACTTACAGAAATGCTATTTATTCATCTACTTTCTTTTACATAATCAGCTGTTACTTTTTAGTTGAATATGGGTCAGCAGGAATAATACTTTCTTGTATTTTAAGTATGATTTCTCGTATTTCAGTTTCGTCCTTTTACATTTACAAGAAAATATTCAACTCTCAAATGTCTCAGCTGACACAATTTATTATAGCCTCACTGCCAAATAAAATATTCTTTATAGGATGTGTCTTTAGTTTATTTGTAAGTTACTACACTACCTAGATCTTATTTCCCCACAAACCCTTACTCCAGCTATTAATAGGAGGAGGTAAAATATTTTAAATTATAAAAAGAAATTAAATAACATATTATTAAATTACTATAAAAAGGTAATGCAGGAGTATTACTACTTTATTTACTAAAAGTGCAGGGTAGAGAATTCAGATAATTGTTTGGAAAACAAAATTGATTTTGAGACAAGAATAAATTTAAATTTCCTTAAAAAATATACTGTTAATATATGCAATAAACAAAATTATGTAATTATTTGTATATCAAATTGTATATATATGCATTTTAATGTTTATCTAGCTTATAAGCAAACACTTTTTGATTAGCCATTTCTAATTTTTTTAATTTTATATGTTTAATATAATAATTTTCATTTTTTGTTTTAATTTTTGTATCCGCCTCCTGTTACAGTTCCTGCTGTAGGATCCAGGGGTAAAAAGATAACTTAGTCTTATGTAGTTTTTGTAATATTTTAAATAACTTCTAGATATCTCACTTGCATAGCAGCCTTAGAATCTAAAATTTCTGCGGTTTGTTTAAGCAAAGCAGCAGCCTGTACTTCAGCCTTATTACTAATCAACTTAGTTTCTCCCAATCTTCTTTATTTAGCTGTAGCTGCCATATCACTTTATGTCTCTTTATTAAGAGCAATATCTTTGAATAAGATTTCTTCAACCAATGTTCCCCTTAAAATTAGTTAATTATTGATAATTAAATTTTTTTTTCTATAATTAAATATATAAAATATGATACCATCTTTTAGAAACTTAATTTATCATATATTCTAATCTAAGGGCTAACCCTTCTTTATCATTTAATATATCATTAAGAGTCATTTCACCAATAATAGATCTAATAGATGCTACTGACTAATCTAATAATTTTGTAAAGAAAATTTAAACTAGAATTTCAAAAACTCTTTCAATAATATTTACCTAATAATGAAACTTAAAGATTCTCAATTTTGTAAACTGCTCTTAAGATACCAATAACTCTATAATAAATAACAGCATCTATTTACAAATATCATCAAAAAAAAAAATTTAATCCTATGATTATAATTAGCATTTTAAAGTCAATTTGCTTTTGTTTACCTACAAATAATATGATGTTATCTTTTGTGGTTATTCTTTATTAAGGTAATTCTAGAATCCTTGTTTTCATACTTACTTATTTAATCTAATCAGTACAAGTATTTATCTAGATTAAACCAGAATCTACTACTTAAATTGGCTTACCAAATCTCTCTATAATACTTTTAGAGCTTTATGGAATTTATATGAATGGCTTGTCTTTATTTTTTAAACAAATAATTTAATCTCTAAGAAATAAGTTCAACATTTTGTTAGCAAATGAGAAAATACAATATCATAAATGAATACCTAAACAACAACAAAAGCATGGCAACCAAGCACTTAAAAAACCAGTACATGAACCGCAACACACATTCATTGATTAATAACATTCCAATTCAACAGTTTTATTTCTATCAAGTACATTGTAATCTTAAGGATCATCAAATTCCTTAAAATAATCCTCATCACCTCTAAGTAACTAGTCAGCACCTTAGCCATGATGGACACTATGATTATTATGGTCAGTCATTTATTTTTAAATTTATTTTTATGCGCTTTCTTAAACTTTAATGAATGGCTTCTTTTTTTAAATTAATTTATAATTTATGCTAAATGAGTTCCTTTTATTAATATTGAATAAATAAATAAAGAAATACTTAATAGCTTGCTTGATATTTATTTTGATTTATTATAAAGATAAACTCAATAACATTCTAATAAATTGAAAAGGAGTTAATTTTTAACAACATATCTAATGATAATCTTCTCGTATTATGGTTTGGCTATTTAATAAACATTGAAATTCGATAAAATCATAATTTATTACAAATTGAATTTGATATAAGTCAAATCTTAAAAAATGAAATCAAGAAAAAAAGATAAAAAGATGTATGTTACATTTTTAAACTTAAACCAATCACTATTTTTACATTTAATCATTTTTGTAATGAATTTTTCAAGAAATTATTTTTTTTTTATTTTAAAAAATTAAATTAAATTATTGTAAATTTTTATTAAAGTTAATTAAATTCTAATTATAAAAAATTAATTACACCTTACAAAAAATTGAATAATTCTTTAGAGATTTAATTGTCTTTAAATATTATTAAAATACATCAATTTATTTTTTAATTTCATAAATTTTCAATATTAATTATCTTATCTTTTAAAGTGATATGTACAATTTTTTTTAGTTTTCAAAAACAAATAAACTCTATTAAATTTAAAAACCTCTGATAAAAAGTATATAAATAGATAATTTTTTTTTAAGCAAGCAAATATTAGTTAAATTTAATTGATTTTATTAATAGTTTATAGAATTTTGAAGGGCATTATAATTTTCAAAATATTTATTAATAAATTTACTTAAAATATCTTTTTAGAAATTTTTTTATATTTATTAAAAATTTTGTAAAAATGAAATAAATCTACACCTTAAGAGAAATTTTAACAGATAATTAAATAAGCTGACTTTTATTATTAATGAAATAAATCTACATTCAAAGGTATGTTGCAAAAAATTTTTATCAGATAATTAATTAAATAAGTTGAGTTTTATTTATATTATGATTGAAAAAACAGTTGATTAATAATTAATTTATTATAAGATTTTTTTATTTAATGAGCTAACATGAAGATTTATTTATTGATCTACAATTAAACGAAAATCAAACTATTTTGAATTTATTTTAGAAAATAATTAATTAAAAACTAGTATAGATAGATAGATTCAAATTTTATTGAAAAGTCTTAATTATACCCAAAATTTCAATCTTTTTAAAGAGTAAGATACTATCTTACATGGTTTCTAAATGTTTTATATGTATTTGAACGCTATTTTAGCTGTTTTAATGTCTAGATATCATCTACTTCCTCTTAAGTTGAGTATTAAGGTGTTTTTTCAAAAAATCTAAATGTTTTCTTTTACCTACCAATATCTTAAAGCTAGAAAAAAGAAGTTTAAGATTATTTCTTTGCTAGGTCAATTAACTGTAACGGTATGACAGGCTAATTTTTTGTTACAGTTTCGTAATCGTGTATTTGTTAAACTATTCTTTTTAATTCATCTTGTCTATTTTTTAATTTACCTTATGCTTATAAAAACTCTTTTTAATAGTTTTTAACGTCTTGTGCTTTGCTAGATGTACTTGGTTTGAATTATATTTCTCTTTTTGAAATTTCATATTTTGGTTATGTCTAATATATTTATTTATAATCAGTTTAAGCTGTAGATAAAAGAATTCTTTCATAACTGACGTTACTTTAAAGGGTTGAATAAGGAGAGCTTTACTTATTTTACCTTTTTAACATACTCTCATCTACAGATATTTTATCTATCTTCAAAGGCTTATCTTACAAATTTTAAGATGATATCGTGTCTGTGTTATTTTAATTAGCTAAGGCACTAGATGGAGAATAAAATTTAAACGAGAACTTAAAATTCTAAGGTGATGTATACTCTTTGTGCTGTGAAATATTTCTCTTTGTTGCATATGTATTTGGCAAATACTCATAATCTTCCCATTACTTTAAAAGTACAGTTGAATACGCTGGCATTTTTTTTTTTATGCTGGCCTTCAATTGATTAATTCTAGCATTCCATAAGAATTCACCTATCTAAAATTTTGTAGTCTTCCACTCTTCCTTACCGAGACGTTTGTAATGATCTAAATAAGGGTTATTAAATTAATTTTAAGGTTTGTTGCTCTAATTTTTTTCAAATAAATCTATTACACCAGATTTTTTTTTATTTCCTACAGCATCTTAATTGATTTTTGCTGACTATGCCTAGTCATTTTGTTAATTTTATTACTAATCCTCCTCAGAAAAGCTCCTATGTAATCTGAAACCTTCTAAATTGACAGCCTATTACTTTTATTAATTTTTCAGCTTCTGTTTCTTTTAATTTGGAGTAGATTGCTCGTTACAATCATCTTCTATATTCAAGCTTGATGAAGAAATATTTTCTGAAGAGAGTTTAATTTATAATTTCTTTTTATTCTTTTTTTTGGTAGAATTACTTGCAGGATCAAAAATTAATTCCTTCAAATTCTATTTATTCTTTCCTTTGTCCTGAGATTGCTCTCCACTGTAAACATTTTGTAAAACTTCTTAAACCTCTTTAATAGGGTCTTCTTAAAAGTTTAGTTGGTTGAGTTGCTGGATAAATATTTTTTTTTTACTTTTATTAGTATTTTAGTTTTCTATCTTACTTGATATATTTGTATTGTTATTATAATATTTATTATCTCTAAAAGAGGATGCATTCTTTTTAATTTTTCCTACATAGCTAGTGTTGAAAAATGATCTTTCTTTCTAATTAAATGATCTATCTTTAATTTAATCAATATTAATTTTATTTCCATCCTATGCCTCTTGCATACTATTATTACTATTTTAAAATTTCTTTAGGTTCTTTCCAAATTAGCTTTCAACTAATGTTTATCCTAAGTTTGTTGCATGCTTTTTTTGTTTAAGCTTATCAAAAATAAATCTTTTTGGCTCTTGACTATCTCTACTAATTGATAAATCACTTTCATTTAAATTGAATGTATTTGTTCTATCTTCAACATTCGTGTTAACCTTTTAAAAAGGAGTCGGATTTAGTTAGTTTGATTTCAAGAGCTATTCACTATCTGATCTTATTAGTTTTAAAGATAATTATTACTCCTACTTATTGTCCTAGAAATTCCTTACACCGTTAGTCACTTAATAACGAAACAAGTTGGAGTATAGAAGACTGACAGTATTTTTCATGCTAGTGTTAGGATTAGATTATTTTTTATTAAAAAATCCAGTTTTATTCATGCTTAATAAATTAGAATATTATGTATATATTTTTAAAGCAACAATAAACCTGTATGTTAATCACTTTTATTTTGCTTAAATAATATGCAAATTTAATTATTACGATTATTTTTATAAATAAATTAAAAAAGTTTAAATTGACAGTAATATTTACAACAGAATTCTTATAAGAAAATAATTAAATAGAAGTTTTACAGTAAAACACCTAATAAATGAGTATTTTTAATAAATATCTATATAAAATTTAATCAATTTATCATTAAAAACATACATTATACTAATTATTTATCTTCTTATTTAAAAATCTTTTGCCTAGTGCTATAAATTAATGTTAAAATATAATATTTGGCTGAATTAATTATAAAGAGATGAGTTGATATTTCTTGTTAAAACCACTGAAATAATATTTTTTATTTTTGATCATAAACCTATTTATTTGATATTTATCATATAAAATTTAATCAATCAATTAATAAAAGACTAACAATATTATTTATTATCTGATTGGAATATCTTTTTTATGGTGTAAAATATTAATATTAAAATGTAATATTTACCTGAGTTAATTAGAAAGAGATGTGTTTATATTTCTTGTTAGAACCACTGAAATAATATTTTTTATGTTTTTTGATCATAAACTATTTATTGGATTGAATTGTGCAAAGCAAACACATTTATTAATTTATATAGCTTTATTTATCATATAAAACTGTAAATAAATCAACATATTAAAAACTTTCATTAATATTTATCTTCTGATCGAAAAATCTTTTTTATGGGGCAATATATTAACGTCATAATATTATATTTGGCTGAATTAAGAATAAATAGATGTGTCGATATTTCATGTTATATTCACTGAAACAATATTTTTTATTTTTGGATTATTAACCTGTTTATTGGATTGAATTGTGTCAAGCAAACACATTTATTAATTTATAGCTTTATTTATCATATAAAACTGTAAATAAATCATTAATAAAAAATAATAACTAATTTTTTTATCAAATCTATAAATTCATAAAAAAAGATAGTTAGTTATATTTCAATCAATCAATCAATAAAAATGAGTTTAGGTATGGATAAGGCTAAAGTTAGGTATGATGGCAAGGCAATCATTTACAAATCTGATGGAACAGGAAGGGATACATATATAACCAGAAACAATGGAGGATTAATGTCCCAATAAATGTTAAAAGATATGGAATGTAAAGAAAAAAAGCCTGATTTTGTCAGAATTAGGTTAGGATCAAGCTACGGAAATAGAAAATCATTACCAACTTTAGGCGAAAAATTTGTTCATTACCATTCTGATGGTACTGGCCGCGATAGCTATATTGGTTGGAATAACGGAGGTAGAACTAATGTGTATAATAAATAGAGTAATACAGAGATAAATTTCAGAACTACACTTCGTACCTACACAAAAACTCCTTCATAAGCAACTTTCTTTTCAAGCACATCATATTCTACTCAGCCAGCTTTTGATTTCACTAATACTAACTTTTACTTAAACCCAAAGTAAGTATAAGAAAAAAATGAACTTCACAAAAGATAAATAGAATCTGCTAAGAGACTTTCTAGGCCAAAAACTGCTGTAGGACCCTATTAAAGACCAATATTTTCAACAGTGAACTCTCGCTATAGTTATTATAACCCTATATAAGCTCAAAAGACTGTTTGTTGATTGATTTTTTTACTAAATAAATAATACTAATTTAATATACTCTATAATTATAGTCTACATAATTTTTTAATTGCTTGTCCAGCAAGCTCAGTTGCTTGCTACGAATTAAGAAGCTCAAAATTAGAAGGAAGCATTTAAAATGAAATAAATACATTTTAATTAAGGCTTTAAATAATATTAAAATCTTACTTAATAAGTTTGAAGTATCAATCAACAAAAGTAATTAAATCATAAAATAACAAACAACTCTATCTTTCAAAATCTCAAAGTTATATTCCTTGTAATAAATGTTTTTTATTAAGCTCTATTTATTAAAATTTAAATAATTTAGTTTAAAAAACGTATGGGTTTAGCAGTTTTTGGATTTCAGTTTAATTTAGATAGTTTTTTATATTTTTATAAGATATTTCAATTTGAAATAAAAATAGAAATGTTTTCTTTTTGAATATATCATTTGAAAATTTGATTAATAATCAATTAAGAATATATAAAAATTAAATAAATTATGTCAAAATAGTTTTCAAAGAATTTAGTTTATGAAACAAAATAATTTTTCAACTTTTATTTTTAATAATTTAAGAACAAAAAATGTATTGCTTTTTTAAATGATTCTATTTATTTAATAATTTATTAACTTAGAATTTTGCTAAAATAATTTGAATTTAAACTGAAATAAAAACACAATTTTTGAACACATTAAAGATATTGAGTAAAAAAATTATATATTATCTCTCTGAATTTTATATTTAGAAAAATAATTGTATTTGATTTTAAGGTTGAAATAATAGTATACTCTCCTAAAAACTCATATCTAATTAAAATTTACCATTTCAGTCACACAGTTTGTAAAAAATTGCTTTGTTAAATTATTAAATAAATTGACTATTATCTTTTCGTGTCTCAATTAATTCAAAAAATGAAAGAAATATTTTAAATAAATAATAAATTGATTAAATGAGAAGTTTGAAATGATTTTAACTTGATTATTTAAAGGTTTTACTTGATTAGAAAAATAAATTTTAAAGCCTCTTTTGTTAATTAAATTAAAAATTTTAGAAAATTAAGAAGTTTTTTGTATTTATTTGTCTAATAACTTAAAATAAATATTAATCAAATAATATATTTGAATTGAATTAAGATACTCATATATACACTTAATTATTGTATTTAAAATCTAATTTATATAAAACTAATACAAGATGGATATTTATAGAATAGAAGATGAATTATATAAAGGTTTTGATGCAAAAAAGGAAATGCGTGAATAAAAAATAGTGAGTTAACTTAAAAATGTTTTTTTTGTTTGTAAAAAGAAGTGTTTTGATTTTGGAAGGGAAGATGTTACAGACAAAGAAAAATAATGCATGAATAATTGCTCTGAGATGATGATTAAACAAATGTTACCTATGACTAAATAAATATACTTTAGTTGAAGCATAACTTACAATTAAACTAAATTAATCTATGATATTTTTGAATACCTCTTAACAAACCTATTTTAAAATTAACTTATTATTGGATTTAGTTTTGTATAATTTATATTGTTATATTGCTTAGAAATTTCTAAAAGATAAATAAATTAATACAAATATATAAAAAGTATTTGTGTTTTTTTTTTGTTATGGATATTAATTAATTAATTGCTTACCACTTTCTATTAAAACTAATTTTAACAATTCTTTTTAATTGATATTTGCTATTTTTATAATTATTTTTGAACATTTAATTCTATTAACGAACACATAAAAAATACTAAAAAATAAGAGTTTATTTATCTCTCATAGTGATCAGTTTCAATTAAATATCATATTATAAATAATGAAATCGTTTCTTTGTGCATACAATTTTAGTAGAAAAATTCCATTATCAAAGTTTATCAAGGCAGACCAAAAGTTGTAAATATAATCTAAGCAAACCTAAAATGCAAATTAAAGTCAATAATCAGATGAGATGGAGAAGATGGTAGGATTTTTTATTTTTTGTATTACCTCTTTTAAATTGTACTTTTGATAAAAGACTCAAGAATTTTAAGGAACTAAAACCATGAAGTTAGTTGATAAGATTATAAACGAATAGCTTAAAAAAGGTATTTATTTCTTTTTGCCTTTATTATCCTAATTTATTTATTGTATACAACTAAAGGTTATAGCATGGATCAAATATTATAGTTAGCTCAAAAAGGAAAAATAATAAAGTAAATATTTTTTATATCATCAAATAATTTTAGTTAACATCTTAATAATATTTAAACTTTTAAAGTGATGATTTAAAAAAGTCCTTTCAAACTGATGCTGTGAAAAGTGTAAACAAACTTTTTTATCTACTTTTTTATTTACTTTTCTCTTTTATTCCTACTTAAAATTAACTTATTATTTTACATAAAATTAGGAATTAGTAAAGTTAAAATCATAAAAGATGGAAGAAGAATTTTAAAAACTCTAGTAAAGTAATCCAGATCTATACAAATTTATTTAAACTAATACCAACCAATAAAACTTAAAAAGAGGAGAGCCCTAATACTCACATGCTAAAAAAGATAAAAAATAAAATTAGGACCAACATGTAAAAGACAATAACAAAAATAAAAATAATAATTAGAAAAAATGAATTTTATTTATATGTTATATAAATAATTACTTTTTTATTAATCATCTAAATGTTATTGCTTATCATTAAATTCATCATTTTACTTTAAATTAATAATTTGTTTCAGTATGTATCAGTCAGCTTGAGTAAATTACTTTCAAAGATTATATAGAAAAGTTATTTAAATTAGATTATCAGAATATATTATATATGAAATTTAAATAGGTAATCATTCTTATAACGAATTAATTATTGTCTGTTAAAACTATTTAAAACTTTGAAATTGATGAGAATGGTAGAATATTAAGCTGCAATCCATTTCTTAATTATTTTCTAGAAATGAATTATATCTAAATTGTATCTTTTTTATTTCTTTTAGAACAAAAGAAAAATACAAGAAATTCTAATATTCTAAAATTGCTTTCTAAAAATTAAATTTTTTTCGCAAAAAAAAAAAATAATCAAAAATATTTAAAAATTTAAAAAAATTATAAAATAAATAACTTACTAATTACGTGTTTCTTAAGACAATACAATTTACTTGCTAAAATCATTAAAATACAATTTCCTTCTGCATATAAATTAAAAATTTAAATACTCCCTCAAATCAAACAAAAAAAAAATAACAAATCAATAATTAAATAATCTTAAAATTTTTCTAAAATAATTAAGAAAAAGTAAATAAATAGCAATGACTGAAGAAACACAATTTGATAATATTTTTATGACTGTTATGCAAAACAAAAAATCTATTGATGGATTTTTTGAGTCTGTATACGGCTTTTTGAGAAGAAATACTGACTTCTTTACTGACTAGCAAAGAGCAGAAAAAGTCATCACTGAATAATGCAAAAAATAATACTCTCTTTATTTGAGTGATCAAAAGCAAAAAGAAGCTAAGGAAAAAGAAAAAAAAGAACGTGAAGAAGCTAAGAGACTCCAAAGAGAAAGAGAACTTAAGGTATAATAAGAAAAGGAAGAATTGGAAAAGCAAAAAGTTCAAGCTGAAGCTGAAAAGAAAGTTTAAGCCACTACTCACATTTCCTCTAATAAAGCTGAAGAAACTGCTGCTGATAAAAGTGCTCCAGTTGAAGGAGAAGAAGATGATGGAACTCCTCCTCCCTATGGTAATTAATAATACTTATTCGCATATATATATCTTTAAGTTTTTTTAGGCTTCAATTAAAATTATTTTTTTTTAATTACAGGTAACGGTGGTAAAACTGAAAGATATATTTGGACATAAACTTTAAATGAATTGCATATTTATATTCCTGTAGCAAGCACTTTGAAATCTAAATTCATTTAAGTTGACTTTTCTATTAAGCATCTCAAGGTTGTTATTGAAGGAAAGAGCTATATTGATTAAGATTTCCCAGAAAATATTAATGCTTAAGAATGTCTCTGGACTCTTGAAGATGGTGACATTGCAGGATATAAAGGTAAAAAATATATTTTTTTAATTAAACTAATTAGAATAGGTTTATTATGAAAAAAAAATATGATTCATTTATCATCAATTTTTTAAAATAAAAGGAAAATTAATTCACTTGAGCATCGAAAAGTGGAAAAACCAAATGCACTGGTGGGAATGTGCTCTATAAGGTGATGAAAAGATTAATACCAAGAAAATATCACCTGAAAGCTCCAAGCTCTCAGATTTAGATGGCGAGACTCGTTCAACTGTTGAAAAGATGATGTTTGATATGAGATAGAAGTAAGCAGGTTTACCTACTTCTGATGAATTAAAGAAGCAAGAAATGATGAAAAATTTCATGAAATAACACCCTGAAATGGACTTCTCAAAGTGCAAATTCAGTTGAATAAAAAATATATCATAGTTTGTATTTTTTAAGTATCTGTATTTATAATTAAATGATTTTAAATTAAAATTAAACCAAAAAAATACCTTTTCATTTTTGTCTAAATTGGTTAATAATCATTTATATATTTCTAGCAGGCACTCGCTAATAAAGTATTATTTAATGAATGAATGAATGTTTGTTTGTTTGTTTGTTTTACTATCAAAAAATATTAATGTTAAGATTTAAAGTTACTTAAACTTTCAAAATTTAACTATAAATATATTGCTGGATTGATTGTTTTTAACTCAATTAATTGCTAGAAATTATAAAAGATAAATTCGAAGATATCATTCCAAATTATAATAAAGTTTTTAGGAAATTATTAAGATTTGTCAAACATAATAAATAAATTTAACAAGTAATTAAGTAAGTAGAATAAAAACAAAATCTAAAATGAATTTCTTAAAATACTCTATCAGAATTAAGATACCTAAGCAAAGATATAGAATTCTATTATTAACACCATTAATTGGAGGAGCTTTATATTATCAAGCTCAATATTAATAATACACTTTCATGAAGCAATTAAGGGAAAGAGACAATAAGCTATCTTAAGGTGCTTCATCAGTTTTTTCTGAGCACAATATGGAATATTCTAATATGATAGATATTTCTAACTAAAACTAACTAGATGCTGAATCTTTTAAAGATTATTTTACAATAATTTATTCGGGAGATTTGTCTTAATTTTAAATGATATAAGAAAATATTGAAAAAAAACTTTTTAGCTATAATTTAAAATATTTATTTTTGATTAATATAAATTATTATGAAAATAATAAAAAATATTTAGAATAATATTTAAAAATGAATCCTAAATAGAGCGATTTAGTTATTGCTCATGGAAATATATAATCAATCGAACCTGATCATGTTTATTGCGTCTTGAATGATCATTTAGTATACATGTAAAAAGTAGACAACAGTAATATCAACTTACTTGCTTAAATACTCTCTTTGAAGATAAATAAAGAACTTGAGAAAATATTTGTAAGATAAATTGATTTTTGAATTAAAATTAATATATAGATTTAAAATAAAATTTACAAAACAAGGATTAAAAAGATTTCATATTTTAAACACAAACTATGTTTTTATTTTTGATTCACATTAAAATTATTGGCTTTATGTTGAGAAGTATTTATTATATTTTTTATTGGTTAATAAAATATTTCTACAAATTATTATAATGTATTTTTGTACACAGCTAATTTACTGCCTTTATTTAAACTTATCATATAATTTTTGCAATTTAAATAGGGTAAATAAATAAATTTATTTATCTTTCAATTTTTTAGTTAAATATTTCTAAGGTTTTATGGGATAATTCTCTATAATTCTTTAGCTTTGTCTTATAGAAGTTCTTTTCTTATTTCTAAATATGCTGCTCTTTGCTGTTAAAGCTTTTCTCTCACAGTTTTAGCATATAGGTCGAGTTTTTATCTAAATTATTCAATCCATTGTTATTTTTTACTGTAAAAAGTTGTAAGTTAATCTCTGTTTATAGCTAGTGTTAATAACTCTTCTTTTGTACTATCCAACTGTTACAATTAAGCTTATTTGTTGTTATTTACAATTTATGTTTTAGGTATAGGAGCCCAAGTAACCTCATTAGGCTTTCTTTAAACCAAGGGAACATTAATTTTTAGATAGTCCATAATTTAATGATACATAATAGAGCAAAGTATAGAAAATTTTTTTGTTGTTATGTAATTTTCAATCATTCTAATGCTCGGATCTAATTTTAATTCCCAAGGTTTTATCAATATAGAAGGTAAATAAATTTTTATAAAAATATATATTAGCAAGAGCATTTTAAATCTAGGAGAATCTAGAAAATTGTCAATATTTATTAATTTTTAATCATTTTAGTCAAATTCAAGCCTGTCAATTTCGTATTGGAACAAAAAATACTAAAAAATAATAAAATTAAATAAATCTTAAATTAAAATCTTTAAAATAATTTACTGGATTATTTGAGAAATAACTATTGTCATAAAATTTTTTAACTATAAAAAGACTGACAGACTCTGGTATGCTGTCAATAGTTTTTGTCATTTCATCAAGAATAGTATTGCATTCCTCTGTATAACTATTAAAACGCAGTTCTTATTCTTTGGCATTTAACTTTTTAACAACTAAGTCAGTTATATCCTGCTCCTTTTTGCAATTTGTTAGTATTAATGTAATGGCTTTTGTTGATGAATTAGTTAACCAAGGCAGAGCATCTTATTATGCTTTTAAGTAGTCATTTGAAAATTCTTCTATCTCATATTATTTGAATTATTGCTTTGACTTTATGACTTCAAGCTTTAGCCATCTAAGAAACAATACAACTTTGCAAATTTTCTTTCTAAAACGACTCGTATCTACCTTTCTTGGTTTTTGATCAGACTACTAAGTTCTTGTTTTCTATGAAGGCTGCATATTTTGTATCGGTTAGTATTGGTTTTATATATATTCAGAGGGTTCACTTATATTAATTTATTAATCATTTTAATAAGGTTGCCTAGAAGGAATTCCTCTATTTTAGTAGTTAAATCTATTATCTTAATACTGAGGAATATATTGATTCTATTGCATGTTATTTAACGCCTTTTCTTTCAATAATTATTTTAATAATTCTTCCAATCTATTTTCACTTTCATTTTTATTTTGTTATGGAACGGGAGGAGGATTTTAGAAAGGATAAAAAGGAGGGTACCCATTTTAAAAAGGCTGTGGAGGAGGCTATAAATTTTAGTTGGGATTTTACTAGTTCATTTAATTCATTAACATCATCATCATAGGATTCATGTATGGGTTCATCATCATTTATTACATCTGCATCATTTAAAACTACTATTACTATTACTAAATTAAAGGATTAACCTAGTTTTTCTAGTTAACTATCGAGCTGATTTCTCTTCTTAAATTTTATATTTCATTCATCATTTCATATTCTTTTTCAATATCTCTAAGTTTTTAATTATAATCAGGCTATGGAGCTTAGCTTTGTAGATTCATCTAAGCATGCTTGCTCTTTTCTAAATTATTAGAGAGCTAAGATAAGATATCATTTTATTTGTCTAATTGCTGTTGCAATAATTTAGCAAGTTAATCTGATTGTTCTTGTTTTGGATTAAAAGAACCATAAGGTGGAGGCTATTAGTAATTATATGGTGGGTATTAATGAAAGGAAGGTTGTGGTGGTTGTGGAGGATATGGATTCCTATTGTAGGGTTAAATACTTCTAGGATTAGCACTTGATCCTCTCATTTAAGGAAAATCCTTTCTTTTATTTTATCCCATTTGTATTGAAGAAAGGTTTCCCAAAATATCACCTCCTTATTTCTATAGAAGTGGTTATGAAAATTAGTCTAATATATCTAACTCATCGTATCTAGAAGTTTCGCTAGATTACTAATTAGTTTTGACATTTCGATTATACCCATAATTATAATCTTGAGGATGATTAATATATTTATAAGGAGAGTAACCTCTATTTGACACTAAATTGTGCCCAGCATTTTAAATAGCGCTATAATCTCTGCTGTAATCCTTATAACCATTACTCATTTAACTATTATTCAATACTATTTGACAAAAAATATATAATTTTATATTTCAATTCTATTTTATGTGACTATTTATTTTTGTTAATAGTTTTATTTATTAAGCTATTCACTGTTTTTATGCAAAGCTATATATATAAGTAACACTGATTGCAAAGATAATTTATTTAGATAATAGCCATATAAAAATATGATCAATAATTAATTATAACACTTTCTTGGTAAAAAAAGTAAACATTTTATATTTAATTTTCCTTATATTAATCAACTCATAATGAAAATTTGATAAATATTTAGCATTCTTAAATAAGTTAAATTCATGAATTTTTACAATTATAAAAAAAATTATAATACATTTATTAAAATTTAAATAATAAAAATTTAAAAATAGAAAAATAATAAGTAAAATATAAAATAAATTTACAGTTTAAAAAGTTTAAAAGTAGTTTATTTATATTTTTTGTTAAAAATATTAAAATAATATTTCTGATTGAATTAAATTAAACTTATGATTAAAATTACAAATACAAATTGTTATGCAAAAATTTTAAAAGTTGAAATAATTTAGATATATATATATACATATTCACTAGTTGAGTATAACTCTTCTTCTATTTTTAACTCTGTCTAATGTTAGTATATAAAATTTATGTAGATCTCTAAAATATAAAGCTTGTTAGTATTTAAAGTAACTAAATCCTATTAAAATAGAAGCTACTCCACTTTTAACTGCTTACAATCCCAAAGACTTGGTATTAGGAGTTACCATTAAATAATAAACACATCCTGCTGAGAAAGCACCTCCTGTTAAATATAAAGATGCATTTGTATGTTTTTTGTATTATTGTTGCAAATCATTCCACTACACCTACTCATTTACATTTAAATAGTTAAAGTATTCCTTTACCATTATTTCTTTATGGGTAGGCTTATCTTCAGCTCTAATGCTTTTTGAATACTATTATCTCTATGAAAATTTGCTTAAAATATCTAAGTAGTACTTTTATTCTTCAGAGAAATCTTCTAAATTTCTCCTTTTTCTTTCTACAGGCTAAAATTCTACAAAACTTGGATCCATTTCTCCTTTATTATTGTTATTATTGTTAGTAAATTAATATTACAAAAATTGTATTTAAAATAATTAAAATATCTTAATTCTTTCTAGAATTTAATTGTTATATAAAAGCTAAAAAATTAAGATAAATTTTAATTGGTATTCAGAAATTGATTATTCCTAATTTAAAATTAAACTAGGGGTTGGGGTTGGGGTTGGGGTTGGGG
>JH720151.1:98037-112271 GCA_000231845.2 Tetrahymena malaccensis 436 | reverse complement strand
CTTTTTTTTCAAAATTCTTTTCATTGACCTTTTCATAGCTTTCTTTCCTGGTTTGACTAATAGGATGTCCAATACTTAGCTCTTATCTGATGAGAGAACTACTTTTTGCTCGATTTCCTTGCCATTTAAACTATTTGATGAGTAGTTTTTCATCTAATTGATGATCTCTAATGTTTTTTGAATATCATCACTCAAAAAAGTGGATGATGATTAATTTTCAACCTAGATTTGAGGAAGGTGGTCTAATGTCTTGACTACCTATTCCTTTTTTGCTGCACTTTAAGTTTGCAAAACTTACTTTAATTTAATATTTTTTGACTTGTCTCTAGGACCTACTTATTATATTCTCATGAATATCTCTATCTTATTAATTTTCCTAGCTTTACTTTTAACTTTAACAATAATTTTTTTTTTTTCTTATTAGAAATATGATTAACTGGTTTGATATTGTTTATTTTATATTAGCTTAAAATCTATTTGATTATTTAATATTTTAATCCTAAAAAATGTTCTTGTATAATTCTCATATTATTCTGTTATATGTTATATTGAGAGTTTAATATAAGAATCATATATAAGATGTTGAATTTATTAGGATTTGACTCCTCCCTTCCAAATACATTTGTTTTAAGAGAAAATTTTTAATTAAATGTAACAAATATTTTATTCGACTATATAAATTATTCTTTTAGCACCCTATTTAAAAAACATAAAATGAAAAAGAATTAAAATCAAATATTTATAAATATAATTTTAATATATATATATATGAAATTGAACCCTAGGGTTCTACCAGTTTAGTCTGGTGCAACAGTTGACATATATCATACAAGTTATTATTATCAAACTTAATTCATTTGATTATCTTTTATAATATACCATGGTATAAAGTATTATAATTTTAATTATCCTGATATACCAGGAATCATCAAAAATTTAAAAGATCTTTTACTATATTTTGATATATAATATAAATAATATACTATTTTAATATTAATAGAGAAAGCGAAATTAGCTTATTAATTTATTGTTCAACATTCTACTTTTAAATGATTAAAATTATGGCTTTTTAATAGAGACTGTTTTATGTTTTAGGATACTGTCGCATCGATTCCATTCCATCTAAAATATAAAACTTAATTGTTCATATTATTTTAAAATAATTTTGATCAAATAAAAACAAATAAATAAGTAATTTCGTTTTTAGTTCTATCAATATTTAGAATTTATTACATAAGTGAAAGAGTCAATGTATTTAAATTTAAACATTTTTCTAAGCTTAAACCAATATATTTTGCTCCATCAACTCCAAGATTATTTCGACTATAAAGAAAAATATTATTATTATTTAATTTATGATAAAACCTTAAAAAATTAAATAAATCGATAATTTAAATATGCTAAATGGATCATGACTGAGAAAAACTTAGCAAATATGCTTATCTTTAGTATTTTCTTTCACTTTATATCAGCTATATATCCTAAATATAATTAAACAAAAATACTTTAAATCTAGAGCTAAGCAAGTTAAGTTTTAGCACTTTTCTAAGCTCATCCCAATATTCTTCGCTCCTTCTATTCCCAGATCACTTTTACTATAAAATGAAATAATTTATTTATCATGAAAAAGCCAAAAAGAAAAAGTAAAATAAATAAGGTGATTCAGAAAAATCAAATTGATTCAAGAAACTAAACTTAAATGTTTTTAAATAAAAAATCATGTATATTCTTCTTCATTTTATTACTAGAGTGCTAAAGTCAAGGATGTAACATTTTAGCATTTTTCTAAGCTCATTCCAATGTGCTTTGCCCCTTCTTTTCCCAGTTTGTTCACACTAAAAAATTTATAAGAAAATTTAAAGTATTTAAAATGCTGATTTTATAATATTTCAAAATAGTGTTTATGTATGCTTTTTCTTTTATTATATTTTATTGTAATAATTTTAAATACCTTAATGACAAAGATAAATTAGTTATATTTTAACACTTCTCAATACTCATTCCAATATGCTTTGCTCCTAATACTCCAATTTTGTTAACACTGTTTATAAATAGAAATTTAAAGAGTATTTAAAAGGCAAATTAAAAATTAATAAGTGGCTTAAATAATCCATCATAGACAAATTATTTTTTATTCTGTCCAAAAGATTATTTTTTATGCTTTTAAGTTGATAAATGATTTATCTTAAAACTAAAAAGAAGAAATTAATTGCCTTAAAGAAAGAGTCAAAGAAGAGATGTTTTGACATTTTTCTATACTCATTCCAATATTTTTTACACCCTCATCTCCAAGATTATTCCCTCTAGTTAATAAATGAATTTTTTATTTGAATGTTTACAAATAATCTTCAAAATTACATTAATTCAAGGCTCAAAGTAGTTAGATTATGGCACTTTTCTAGGTTCATCCCAATAAACTTTGATTGCACTGCTCCAATATTTTTTTCACTACAAGAAAGTAAAATATTCAATTAAATTTATTAAAAAATTTAACAAAGCTAATTTGCAAAGTTAAAAAATTTATGATTTAGAATTAAAAATTAGGGGGATTTTCTTAGAATGTTTAGTTAAATTTATTTATTTACAAACAATTTTCTAAATAGTTAGAAAAATTTGATTGGAAATAAATAATTTATTATACCCACTTCATAATTAAATTAAAAAAATTAATTATCATACCTAAGATCTATTTCTAATATATCATAATCTACTGCGTTGATTATATCCTCAATTTAATTTACTTTAATTTTCCTTTGTTAGTTTAGAGGTTTAATCTATTTTAAGGATTTTTTTAGCTAGTTATTTGGTTGTTAAGGTATTTTTGGTGAATTCAGCTATTGAAGTTCTTATTTAGGAGATTTTATTTATAGTAAATCTTATTTTTGATAGCTAGGTAGATTTAGATTTTCTTTTGGAAAGCTAATTTATTTTGATGATTATTTTGAAGATTTTAGTTATTATAAGTTATGTTCTTGTTTATAAATTATTTCTTCATTATTTTCTTATGTTTTTATATGCTAATTGTCTTATTTTATTTAGTTAATTAATTTTTATGGCTCTTTATAGTGAATAGATTCAATAGATTCTTTATGGAAATTAAGCAATTATCCAGATTTTTTTTGTTTTTAAAGTAATTCTTATTGAGATAAATTGTGAGATTTTACAATCTCATTTAGTTAATTAAGATTTTAATTACATTCTTATGGCAAATTATTAATTTAAGGATATTATTTTAGAGGTTATGTTGTTTATTCTGATTATTTTTGAGTAGATTTTTCAGGTTGATTATTTAATTCTGTAGATTCTTTTGGTGGATTTATACATTTTAAGGTTTCTTTTGTAATGTTTGGATATTTTATAGTTTATTCTTCATGAAATGTAAATAATTCTGGTGATTATTTAGGATTCTTAATTGATTATATTACTTATTCAGGTGAATTAAGTGTTTCTACTGACTAAATTAACAAATTAGTGGATTTTACATTTGATTTAGGTTAATTAATAGATTAAGCTCCTTATTTTGGTATATTTTGTTAATTAATGGGCTATTTTTGAGATTTCAATAGTTTTTCAAGCTGCTCTGTCTAGTTGAATTATGTAGGTTGTTTTCGAGAAGTTAACGATTCTATAAATTCTTAAGGCTAGCTGATTTTTTACTCAAACTATCTTGATGAATTAGGTATGTATTTTTATGAATTAGTTATTTTAACAGATTACCTTAGTGACTAAAACGAATTCAATGACTCTTCATGCTAGTCTACTGATTCAAATTATCTTGAAGAATTGAGTTGTTATTCTTGCTATTTTTATGAATTAATTAATTGTGTAGATTGTTTTGGCGATTTGAGCGTTTGAAGTAGCTCTTGTCTTTCATTTAATTCTTTCTCAGCTTATTTTGTTGTATAAAAATCTTATTACTCAAGTAATCTTTGAGAATTTTATAGTTTTGCAGATTAATTTGGCTATTTTAAATGAGGCTCTTATGAAAAATACTCAGATTATTTTGATGAGCTTAAATTTTCTTCTTGTGAATTTTTAAACTTTGCAGATTAACTAGACTATTTTAGTGAATTGAACATCTATGATTAGCTTAATTATGATTCAGATTAATTAAATGAATAATTTTGCTGATCTGATTAAATTTTTTAATTTAACATTTGTGTAGATTATTTTGGTGATCTTAGTGAATTCAGGTGTCCGTTTGGTAATTCTAAAGATTTAGAAGGGTCTTTTTGATAATTAAGCAGAGGCTATTTCGATAAGTTAACTGATTACGCATAATATTTAGGTGCTTTAAGGAATTCAGAATCTTCTTGAGGTAATTTAAGCAATTTTAGTGCATCTTCATTGATAGGAAAGGCCTTCAAATTCTAAAGAAGTGTCATTGGTTAAAGTCTTTAGTATTTATTAGGTTCTACCATTTTAGAAAGTATCTTGTTGATAAATTCTTAATGCGGAGAGTCCTACAAAATAGGCAAAACAGTAATTAAGCTTTAACTTTTCAAATTCATCCATTCTACTCCTACAAGATTTCTTTAGATAAATGCTTCAGTTAAGAGCTATCCAATTGAGAATACATCAGCCTAATCAGTTTAAGTTAAATTCATTTTTATATTTGATGCCAAGTAGATAAAATTACAGTTATTGTGTAAGGTTTTTACTTATTGATTACTTCTGGTGACTTATAAAATATATTACCTTGAAGAGACTTTCAATTAAAGAACAACATTTTAAAAATATTTTCTAAAATTAAATAAAAATACAAATTACAGCTGAAGTTTTCTAAGCTGAAGGATCTTTCATTGTTTTAGATAAGCCATAATCCGCTATTTTTATTTAATAAAATATACATGCAATTTATATTTATAAGATAAATAACTGATAGATACCTATACAAACTTGATTCTTAGATTTATTATATAAAATATTATCTGGTTTTATATCACTATGAATAATACCATACTCTTATAACACTAGCAGTCCTTTTAGTAGTTGATATGTCAACGCTAATACTTATTCAAAGCTAAGTATGTTTAGTTCGAAAATAGTAGTTAAATTGCCTATATTATTATTAATTTTAGTTGGTATTAATTTAATGATGTTAATGGCTTACAGTCACAAATTTCAGTAACAATTGCAGCTAATCCTTGTTTTTCATCTTAAATTTTTTCAAGTATTTGTAAAACATATTTTTCATTCTTTAGCTTTTAGAGAATTTGAATTTCTTTGTTAAACTCATTTATATCAGCTTGGTTTTTATCTTTAAGTCTTTTAAGCACTTTAATAGCAACATAACATTAATATTTTTAAGAAAATGCCATCACCACTAAAGAGAAACATCCCTTCCCTAATACTTTTTGGTATTAATATTGGTTTCGCTGAAGAAAATCCTTAATAATGTTTTCCTCTAGCTTTTCTAATTAATTAAACTAAATTCCTGTTTATTCTTTTTCCATTTCTAATAGCCTATTTAATCAAAAAAAATAGATGAAAATCAATACTTAGTTTGCTTTATTATTAATTAATTGTAATAATTTTTAAGATACTAACAAAATTTCAAATATATGGCTATTATCAATATACTAATATGTATCTAAGTAAAAATTATAAATATGATCAAACCTAAGCAAATTCTAACTAAAAATTAAGAATTATCTTAAATTGATTCCTATAAATACAATATCTAAATAATTAAGAGGAGATAAATAGATGATAGAAATATGTATCTTTGTCATAAATACATAAATTATGCTAAAATATCTCTATTTATTTACAATTTTTCATAGTTCTTTCTAACTATTCAAAGCTATTTATTTATATAATATTTGAATGAGATAATTTTACTTTCAATAATTTATATCATTTTTTAAATAAACTTATTACATATTTTTATTCATTCAATTTTTAAGGTTATTCGATTTTATAAGCAATAAATTCGATTATAGCCATTCAGCCATATAAAACAAAATTAAGTTTTAGATAATAAATTGTAAATTTTAAATGTTAAATGAAAAAGATCTTGCATCATTTGAAATATCTCATAATTTAATATCAGCATCTGCAATATTTCAAATAATTTTAATATTATTAATTTAATTCTTAAGTTCTTCATCTTCATTATTTTTTTTATTTTGATAATAATTTGTTGATATTATCAAGAAATTAGAAAATTTTTATAGTAAAAAAATTTTTTTAAGTAAAATAAATTTTTTTAAATTTTTTGTATTTAACAAGTTTAAATTTAGTTTTTTATTTTTTAATTAGAAAATATACATTAATTATTTTATAAATAAATAAATAAAATAATTTTGCAAGCTATTTTTAATAAAAATATTTATTTGTTCAAAAATTATTATTGTATTACAAGAGTTAAATAAAATAGTATTTAAAAATACCCTGATTTATAAATGTGAATTAAATTATTTATTACTTAATTATTATTTTTTTGATAGCATTAATATTAATCTGATTATTAGTAAAGAGATAGAAAAATCAATCAGTCAATTATTACTTCTAATTAATCTTCTATATATAATTTTTGCTTTAATTTTCTAATTTCATTTTCAGAGATATTATTTTTAAACTAAATATGCAATTCAAGATTATTTAGTTTCATGAGTCTGTTAAGACTATTTCCTATTTCTTTCATTGCTTCAGATTCAATTTTATTATTTCTAAAAAAAATAATTAAGTTTGTTAAATTTTCTAGTTTTTCTAAGCTTTTTGCAATTTATTGGGCTGCTTCTGAGCCTATATCATTATTGGTTAAAACTAGTTCTAAACTGGTCAACTTTGATAATTTTTCTAAACCTTTACCAATAGAAACTCCTCCTTACGACCCAAGATCATTAGAATAAATCCAAAGACTTAACTTTTCAATGTTTTAGAGCTTTTCTAATTAATTCGCTAACAATTTTCCTTCTTCTGGTCCAAGTTTTCTTTCTTATGCTCGAATTACTAAGTGATTAATTTTTTTGGAGACAATACTATCAATTTAACTTAAAAATTCTTCATATTTAACTTCATAACTGTCAATAATATCAATTAACTAGTTTGTTGTCTAATTAATATTTTTATTAGCTTAATAAACAACATTTTATTGCTAAGTTTAAGCATTTTAGCTTTTTTTACTCTATTTTTATCCCATATTGTTTTTATTAAGTGATTGATTAATCTCTCCTTTTTAATAATTTTTTTATTAATTTGATTTTATGTTAATTACTTGTGCTTTTCATATAAATAGAGGAGTCTTTAATTATCTCGAATATCATATATTTTTGATTGTATTTTTTAGTTCAGTATAAATACATTAGAATATAAAAATTACCTTAAAACCTTATTTATAATATACATTAAAATTATGTTTGCTTAATATTATTCATTTGATATTATTTTTTTTAATAATTTTAATCATTAAATTCTGCCTTTTGTATTTAAAATAAATTGCAATATATTTTTAAAAAATGGAAGTTGAATTCTAAGCCCATAAATTTTTATAAAATTTCATTTTTATTTTAATTTGTATTTATTAATATTTTTTAGTTAATCAATAAACAAATAAACATTTAATTAAAAATGGGTAACCTTTTGAAAAAATAAAAGTAAATTAAAAGTTAGACAGAGTTTTTAAATTTAGATGAAGTAACTAGATTTTCTTCAAAATAACACTTGAATTTACTTATTTTCATAAAAAAGCTTTTAGATTCAAATTTACCTTCTCATACTTACTTAAAAATAAGGTATTCAATAAATAAATAAATGAGTTTTTATTTTTACTTTATTTCTATACTTTATGTTAATACTTAGTTTATTTATTATAAAAACTAATTGCTTTATTTTTTTAATTAATAAGTGCTCTTATTTCTATATAAATAATATAAAAGACCCTTTAAAACAGGTGAAAATGCTATTAATAATTTAAATAATCTAACTTCTGTGCTCGCAAAATGCTGCAATCTCACAAATTTAACACTTTAACTTTCGTAAATAAACAAATATACTTATCATCTTATATAAATTTTATAATTCCTACTATATTAAATTAGAAAGAATATGAATAAATTTAATAATAGCTTGATAGATCGTATTTTATTTAATTCTGTTAAAAACTTATTAAATTAAAAAATTGTAAAGATATTTGAATATTTATTTGTATTTTTCACTCAAAAAACTAAACAATCAATAATAAAATAAAAGCTTCAATCAGATAGATGCATAATGTATGTAACGCTTAAGCTCTGCTTTGATAAATTGCACAAAAATTTAAACTTTGAATATAATTCTATTGTATAAGCTTAATTTTTAAAATTTATTAATAAAAACTAAGCAAAATAATATTTATTCTAGCTGAAATTTTAGTTTTTGAGAGCAATTTTATTTGATTTTTGTAATGATTTTTAATTTACCTCTTTTAAAAATAAATAATAGTAAAAACTAGATTTGTGATAAAGGCTTATCATTTTTAGGTTCTGCACTAACAGAATGTTTAAGTCTCACAGATTTGAAATTAGACGTTTAGTAAAAATTATAAATAATATTTTTTTAAAGTATTTTCTTTAAAGGTTGTATTTAATTTTTAATAATAAATATCAAACTTTATCTTGCAAAAAAATGAATTTTTATTTAATTTTTATATTTTTAATGTGTTTAAAGATTAAAATACTAAGTTTTATCTTCTTTTTTATTTTTTAATTCTTAATTAATATAAAAAAGTAAAAATTAAATAGGAAATGAGGGAGTTTTTAATTTAGGTTCTGCTTTATCAAAATGTTCCAAACTCTCTACTTTGTCAATAAATCTTATGTAAAAATAATTTTTATTAAATAAAATTAAGACAACAGCTTGTTTATACAAGAATTTTTAATTTATTTATTTTATTAAAGTTTTTGTTATTTTTTAAATTGAATTATTCATTAAACATTTTAAATTTTAACCTAAATTAGGCGATTAACTTAAATTATTAAAACTTTTATTATACATTTTTTTTAATTTTATTAAATAATTAAAAGTTGGAATTAAATTGGTGCAGAAGGTGCATCAGGCTTGATTAATTGCTTATCTAAATGTATTTAACTCTTTAAGCTGACATTGTTGTTAGAGTAAAATAATTTATTGACTTTCATGTTTTAATTTTAAATTATTTTTGATTAAAATTAATAAAAATAAAATATCTAAGATTAAATATTAAGAAATTTAAATATTTATCTCATATTTTTTTAAATTTATTTTATATTAATTTCTTCAATTTCTATTTTTAAAAAATAAATTATAATTATTTTTTTGTGAATAGCTTTAATTAAATAGGTATTTCAGACACATCATGTTTAGCTCCAGCTTTTCTAAGTTTATCAAATACCTCAATTTTATTCATTAGTTTTGAGTAAATTTATTTGATTAATAAATCAATATTTATTTTTCTTTAATTTCTTAACTTAAGTTAAATATTATTGGTATTTTTTCTTGTTTTGCTAATTCTTTTTTCACTCTTTTTAAAAAAAATAAGGTAAAACTATCTAGATTTAATTACAAAATAAAAGCTTAGAAAAAATATTTTGAAAATTAAGAGATTAGTTAAGAAATGTATTAATTTAATATGAATAAAATATATTAATTACTTTGACTATTAAATTTGAAAGTACTACCCTAATCATGTAATAAGGAACTCCTCCTAATAACAATTTATTTAAAAGTCTATTTCTTAGACTTAAAGTGAATAATAAATATAAATATAATTCATATGGTTTTTTAAGTTTTCTATTTAAAAATATACTTAATGTATTTCAACTGTTTTTTGTATTCGTAAGTAAACATAACTTTTTAAAAAAAGTCTCTTCCTTGTGTTTCCACTTTCACAAGAATTTAAAACCTGGAAGTGCTATAATTAAGGGTCTTATACTAAATAAATCCTATTAACAAATATTTTGGTTGAAACTCTAAATATTTTTAGTCATACATTACTCTAGAATTTTTATTATAATTATAGCAATTAGGTTTTTGTTGTTATTTGGATTAGCTTTGAATTTTTAAATTAAGCAAACTATTAATTTTAACGATATAAAAAGATCAGCTAGTTTATCAAATAAGTCCTATTTACAAATATATTGGTTGAAATTCAGATTTTCATCTTTTAGAAATTCATTTAGTTTCAATGAAAATATTGACAAATATTGATTTAATTTTTCTTTTGTTTATTTAATCAGCAAAAAAGGTATTCTTAAGAAGTGATTTTAAAATACCGCTTATTATTATATAAATTTATTGCTTTTCTCATTAAAAAGAACTTAAGCTATTAGAATAATAAAAATAATTAATAAGTGAAATAATTTGATATTGATCAAGTTTTTGTGTTTTTGTAAAAAAATAGGTATTTGAAAGATAGGAAATGGATAGTAAAACCATAAAGATAATTTAGGAATTGGATTCTCATCTCAAAAAAAGGAATGAAATCAAATAAATGCTTAGAAATAAGAACATTTCTATGCTGGATTCCCCAGATTAGACAGGTTTATCATTTTTAAAATAAACATAATAATTATAGTTGATCATTAAAAAAATGAATAATCATCGGTTTGATAAAAACTTAAAAATTATTCTCTATCATTAAAATAAATATTAGCATGACAGTTATTTTAGTAGTTGAAATCAAATTGAACAAAATCCATATATTTCCTTTTTTATTGTTTAATGATTTGGTAATTAAATCCTACTATTTATAAAAAAGTTTCTCAGATGATAGAATAAAATCTTTAACCTTCTTAAATTCAAAGCTACTTAACGATGAAGAATGAATTATCAGCAAAAGGATTTGGTGAGTTTAGGTTTTTAGGACAAGGAGCTCAGGGACTAGTTTTATTGGCAAAAGAATAGCTTACTAATAGAAGATATGCCATTAAAGGAATCTTTATTATGGATTAACATGGAAATGTCAATCATATTATTAAAAAATAAGTAGAATAGGAAGTAAAGCTACTTAAAGCTTGCAAAGGTTCACCATACGTATTGAATCTTATAGATTAGATTGATGGAAATCAATTTACCTTTTTGGTTTTCTCTGAATGCAAAGGTATATTCTAAAATTTTGGAAGAATTCTTGAAATGAGCTCATTTTTTATGGAAATTTATCTCATAGGAACTCTAAGTCAAATAGTTTCTTAATATGATGATAAAAAGTTAAATGAACTTTCCTCAATTAAGTATGCTAAAGATATAGCAGAAGGTCTCTATTACATTCATTCTTAAAAGTGTTTGGTGAATGATATCAAGATGGATAATATCTTAATAGATCACAATGGAAATGCTGTTGTTGGTAAATTAATCAATATATTAACTTCATTCATTTTGTTTATTTATTTTTTATTATATTTTTTAATTAGCTGATTTTGGGTTTGCAGATTGCCTTTCAAAAACTAATGGATTTGGAATGAATGAATGTGTAAGATGGCATTTTAATTCTTTAACTCACATAGAATCTTTGATTTGTTTTACATTAGAAAGGGAATGACTTTTATAAGGCTCCTGAGTGCTACAATGTTCAAGATTTCGATGATTATTTTTAGGAATACAAAAAATTAGGGCTAAATATATCAAGCAAACCAACAATGGCTGTAATTTAAATACATTTTTTGCAAAAATTATTTTGCTACTTATCAAATATTTTGTTTAGAGTGAAGCTTGTTCTTTAGGTAACTAACTCATTATGAATTCTTACTGTTTTGTTTTTATCACAATTTACTTTTTTGATTAATTAAATGTAGGTTACATGATCTATACAATGATCTCAGGTTTTAAAATCAAAATGATGTTCAATAAGCACAATCCATTAAGTTATGACAGCGATTTTTCAAATTTTGTTTATGAAAAGCAGCTTAGGTATATCATAGATGGTTTAACTAAATTCAATCCTAGCGAGAGATTATCTATTAAGGAAGTATTAATCATATTTAAAGGAATAGTTTCTTTCGAATTTGGTTTAGATGAGAAATTCGTGCAATTAATGAATGACGATACTCAAGATGTTCTTAGACAATCCCTCAATTAATAAATTGAGTTTGTATAAAGCTATAAAAATTAATGCTATCCAATCATGTATCTATTTAACTTTGTTTTATCTTAGAAATTTACCTGAAAATTAATATAAAAACAGCTAAGATGAAAATATCTTGATTTAACAAATCTAAATGCTTATGTAACAAGGATAAGCTGGCAATTCTAATTAAATTAATTAACTAAATTAAACAATTATTTAGTAAAAATAGCAAATTTAGAGTTTAGGTGGATAAGTAAAGCAATTGCAAGAAGAGTTATCAAAATGTTAGAATGAAAATTAAAAGGTAGCTAGCTATTCTAATTAAATTAGTTAGCTTCATTAAATTATTACTTAGTTTTAAAAATAGATTTAGAGTTTAGATGGATAAGTCAAACAATTGCAATAAGAGTTATCTTAAAAAAAGAATGAGAATTAATAGATGAATCAGGCTAATATTTAATTAAAAGAAAAGATTTCATCATTAGAAGCTAAATTGCAGTAAGTCGTGCAAAGTCCATAGCAAAACAATTCTTAGAAGTTTGAACCACAACAAGCTTAAATAAAAATAAATCAGCAAATTTAATAAGTTTAGTCTTAATAAGTTGTCAACACTTGGAAACCTGTATTTTAAATTTTAAATTTTTAAATTAAATATTTTATTAAAAGGATGAGAAATAATAAAAAGCATAGAAGAATTATTCAAATTACTTTTCAGCTATGAAATTTTTGTGTTTTATTTATAATAAAAATTGGGAATAAATAAAGAAAGTTAGAAGAGAAATTGTTATAAATAAATAGCTCATAAAATCCAAAAAATAAATAAGTAAAATGAAATAAGCTAAATATAGATAATTAATTAATTCTTATTTATTATTTTAGCTTATTTAAAACTAGCATTTTAATTAATCTGATACTTTATTAAAATCTGAAATCTACTTTCACATATATAGTGCCAAATCGTATTCTATTTTTATTGCTATTCAAAATTAATCCTTAATTGCTTTTAATTGCATAAAAGGTAGTCAATCTTTAATCATTTAAAATTTAGACTTATTTTATTTCATTTTTATTCTAAAGTGTGATCAGCATGTAATTGACTATTTTAGTAAAAATAAAAAAATTTGATGATCTAATTATTTAATAATTACATAAGAATGTACTAATTTATTCTAGAGGCTTTTATATTGCAGCTACTAAATTTATTATAAATCATAAAAATAGTTCGTAATAGATATTATTCAATATTTTTACTTTAAAATCTCAATTCACATTAATAACCAAAATAATAAGAAATGGGTAAATTTATTTGAATGGTTCTTTGTTAAATGATGTCGAATAAACATATTAATAATAAAAAAAGACTAAAGTAAATATATTTTGAACTTATCTTATATTAGAAGATATTAAATTTAATAATTTAATTACAAAATAGCATGAAGTAAATATTCATAACTAACTAATTTTGATCAGAAGTTACTCAATTAACTAACTTATTCTACAATTAAAATAGAGAGTAATTATTTTGAAATGATTTATGATTAGAATGTGCTAATTTAAGCTATCTAACAATTAAAACAGTGTGTAATAAAGATTTTTAAAATAAAATTGTATTAAAGTTTTTTAATAAATTTGAATATATAATAAATAAATAGGCAGTAAGATATTAAAAATGCTTTATGATAATATTTCATACAAATTTAATTATAAAATAGTCTGTAATTAATTCATTGATGCTTTGGATTTTCTCTAGAAATCATTATTTTATTTAACAAAATTTAAAGGGAGTAAACTATTTCTAGAATTTTATTAAATATAATGTAGTGGGTGAGCTAGCTTAATTAGTCTACTAAAATTAATTAATCTAGATCTACTGGGCTGAGCTAGTCTTACTATTCAATAATACACTATACCATTATTTTTTATTTATTTCCTCTAAATAATCTAAATAGGGAGTAAACTAACTTTTCAAAAAGCCTAATCAATTACTTTAATAATTTAAATAAATAAATAGGTTGTAATTAAAACTTTGAAAACATTATTTTTAGGAACATACTTAAATTGCTCAAATTTAATATTAGAATGTAATCTCTATTTTGATTCTCTAAAATCGAAAATAATAATTCTTTTTTCCTAAATAAATAGTGTGTACTCTATCTATTTTATATTTATTACAAAACCCTCACTTTACTTATTTAATAATCAAAATAGA
>JH720151.1:86728-97681 GCA_000231845.2 Tetrahymena malaccensis 436 | reverse complement strand
AACTTATTTAATAATCAAAATAGGAAGTAAGAAATAAATATTTTTGAAAGATTTAAATTAGAAAATATTGTATTAATGTATTTAATAATAAAAATAGTACGTAATAAATAAAAATTTTGGAATGAAATTTGATGAGAAGATAATGAAAAATATTTGATAAAAATGTTAGTGTGTAATGAAATTGAAAGAAATAGCAGTAGTAATTAACTTTAAATAAAAATAGGAAGTAAGATTTTTGGTTTGGAAAGAGTGAGTTAAATTTACTAAAAAATAGGTTGTAAGAAATATTTTAGAATAATGATTAAGATATAGTTAAAAATGAATTATTTATTAATAATAATAAAAGTGTGTAATAATTTAGAATAAATTAGAATTAAATAAAGTTAAGAAGTATTTATAATAAATCAGGATGTAATTAATATTTTTAAATTATTTATATTTAAATATTAATTATTTTTAAAATTAAGGCTGTAAGTTTATTTACTAAATTATGCTTAAGAAACTAACTCAATATAAATAGTGTGTAATAAGCTTTAATATTATTAAAGTAATTTAATTATATCAAATAATAAAATAGTTGGTAATACTTTGAGAGAATTGAATGAAAACTATATTAACATACTTAAATTAATAAAATAGAAAGTAAAATTGAGTAAAATATACAATTTAATATATTAAATCAATTATAAAATTGGAAACAGTGTGTAAAAAGAATACTTTATTTAAAATAACACATTATTAATTAATAAATTTGTTTATAATAATAAATTAGAAAGTAAAATATGCAATTTGATTGAGACAAATGATTAAAATTATTAATTAAAACAGAACAAATTTCACAAAAGCAAATGACTTGTTTAGAAAAGTTGCTAAATTTGTATTTCTTATCTGCAAAGTAATTTAAGAATATTTCGATTTTAAATGATAAATAAATAAATTGAATAAAAGGATGATTATTATTTTATTTGAATATATTTTTAGTTTGTTTCTAGCAGTATATGCACTGAGGAGATGACGATAAATTGACAGACAGAAGACAGACATTTATACAGGCAGAGAGACAAACACTGACTCAATACAAATTTAGCTTGATTTATAAACAAAATAAATAATATTAATAATTATGTTTGCTAGCTTTATATTTTATATTGTAAATCAACCTTATTTTAATTAATTTTTTTTTTTTTGAACAAAAAATATATAAAATGAACAATTGATTTATTTTAAATTTAATCTAAATAACTTTAATCAGTAATATTTGAATGTTAAATTTAAATAACTAATATTATCAAGCTTCTAAGCTAAAATGAATATTTTTAAAATATACAAATACTATTTATTTTTTTCGTATTTTTATTAGCATCATTTCAAAATTAAAAAAGATAAAGATGCTAATACAATTTGTTAATATATTCAAATAATTAAATATGCTACTTTAAATATAATTTTAATTTAAATTCTTTGTTTTTTATTCAAGGATTGATTGTATTTTAATAAATATTTTTAATTTAAATTCTTTTGATGATTTAAAAATAATATTTTTATTTACAGCTTATTAGAAATTATTTAAAAAATTCCAAACAAAAAATAAATTGAATAAATTTAATAATTTATTTTTTTAAAATGAAATCAAAACTTATTTATATACTTTTGAAATAAGGAAACTTTTTAAACAGATTATATTAATATAATAATAATTTAATATTTATTTATTCTTTTACATAAATTGGAGATATTCTAAATTAATTCTTATTCATGCTAATTTTCAGTTTTGTAAGATTTCAAAGTAAACTAAATCTATACAAGTTTCATATTAACTGTTAGATAAAAATTGAATTGCAAGATAATAAGTCTAGTTTTTATCTAGTTTATATTGGTCATTTAATTCATTAATATTTTTGTAATTAGGATAATCTAAAAACTACAATTTTTCCTCTTTTATATCTATTCTCATTTCAATAATAAAATCTTTTTCTACTTTGTAAAAATGACTACCTTAAACTACTTTACCTCCATAATGTAGATTACTATTAGCAATGGCTTTAGCTAAGTGTGTATTGTTGAGGTAATTATTTAAATTGGATTATTCTGTTAAACCAATATTAATAGCATCTCCTGCTTCATCGTTAAACTTAAATCTAACTACATATTTATTTTCTTTTGTTAAATTGTATTTAAAATACACTTAACCTCTAGCACTTGGATTCATTTTTTTCACTGATATTTTATTTTTTAGAAGGTTTTCTTAAACTTCTACTTAGCTTGACATACTTTGATTACAATAATAAGATGTACCAAATAGCTAGCAAATACTGTGTTACATTCCCAAATGTAGTAAATCTTTGATTTCGTTGTTAAAATTATGTAAATATCCTTAAGTAGTTTATTATAAGTAAGAAAAATCATATAATAAGATTTATTGTTGTTTAAGTTTAGTCACTTATTCTTATAAAATATCTGTATTTTTATCTTTATTGTTTAAATATTCAGTAACAAATAATTTTAGTTAGTTTATTTAACTCTAAATATTTTATTAATTCCAATTAATTAGCTACTTCAGTTTGTTAATGTCTGAAATTTGGTGATAAAACTAAAGAGTCTTTTCTATTTCTTCTCTTAAATTAATTGTTCGCAATATTAAATTTTTCTTTTCTTATGCCAAGAAACTGGTTATTTGTTGAGTTATCTTATCAAATTAAAATTCTATCTGCTCAATAAGTTTTGAATTAACTTTTAATAAAGCCTTTATATCATTTAATACTATGTTATTATTAACTGGAGGCCAATTCCCAAAAACATGATTTTCTGGGCAGTATCTAATAGTTTAAAGAGAAATAAAATCACTCAAACTAATTTCATTTAAAGCGCATTCATCACACTTAAGTTCAACTATATTTTCCTGAGATATCTTAATGAAACCTACTTAGTGGAATGGATGACTTTGGCAATAGATGCGGTTTAAGTCCTTAAAGCAATCCATATATTCTTATTCTAAAATAATGTTTTGAAATAAATAAATTAAAAAATAATTAATTAATTATTTGATTTTTTTCCTGCTTTAAACTAATTAGATGAATAAAAGAATATCTTTGTAAAAATATACTTAGTATAAAAAAAATACTTTTATATTTAATTATTTTTTTTCAAAAGATGGAAAAGACATGACTTTTTTTAAATTTAGATTCATTTTTCTGATAAATCTTGCTCTAATTAACTTATTGATTTAGGTTATTTTCTTTTAAGTATTTCATTTCTTATTAATATTAAATAAAAGAATTTTCCTAAAAAATATAATAGTATAAAAAAAATAATTTGTTTGATTTTAATTATAATAGAATGCAAAGGTTAATATTAATAAAAAATATTTTCTTTAGAAAAGATTATGAGTAAGGATTTAGGATAAAAATTACAAATAAAAATGATTTAATTATTTTAAGTAATTTGTTTGTCCATTTTGAAAAAAATAAATAATTTATTTACTTTTTTAATTTAATAATTTGATGCTTTGTAATTAAAAGAATCTCTATGAAAATACATTTAGTATAAAAAAATTTCTTTTATTTGAATATTAATTTATATCATAAAGCAAAGATAAAATTTATTTATTCATGTTCCTTTCATTCGGGTTAGTATTAAGGAAAATAATACAAACAACATGATTTGATTATATTAAATAATTTTTTTGTTCATTTTGATATAAATAAATTATTTATTTACTTTTTTATTTTAAAAAATTTAATGTCTTGTAATGAAAAGAATATCTATCAAAATATATTTAGAATAACAAAATTGTTTTGATTTGAATATTAAATTAGAAAACAAAGAAAAATTTATTTATTCATGATACATACATTCATTCTGTATAGATGAAATTTTTATTAAAGAAATGTCATTTTTAAAAATTATATTCAGAATTTTTAAAATTTAGCTAATAAAATTAATTTTTATTATCAAAAATATATAAACTATATAAAAAAATTATGCATAGTCCACTACCACTATAATTTAAATTGTGGAGCTGCTATATAAAAATATTTCAAACAAGTTTATATATCCTATTAGGATTTTTTATATTTGTAAATTAGAAATAATGTAAGTTTATTTTATATTTATCTAACTTTTCAGTTTTCTTGTACTTCGAAGTAAACTAAATCTATACAGGTTTCATATTAACTAATAGAAAAAAATTGTATTGCTAAATAATAAGTCTCGTTTTTATCTAGTTTATATTGGTCATTCAATTCATTAGTATTTTTATAACTAGGATAATCTAAAAACTATAATTTTTCCTCTTTTATATCTATTCTCATCTCAACAATAAAATCTTTTTCTATTTTATAAAAATGACTACCTTAAACTACTTTACCTCCGTAATATTAATTGGAATTGCCAAAGGCTTTAGCTAAGTGTGTGTCGTTAAGTCTACTACCTAAATTTGATTATTTTACTAAACCAATATCAATACCATCTCCTGCTTCATCATTAAATTTGAATCTTACTACATATTTTTTTTATTTATTAATATCGTATTTAAAATACACTTAACCTTACCCATCTTTAGTAGTTTTTTTAATTGATATTTTATTTTATGGAATATTTTCTTAAACTTCTACTTTGCAAGTTAAAATTTCAGTGCAAAGATTAAATGTACCAAATAGTGAGCAAATATTGTGTTAGATTGCCTAGTCAAGTAAATCTTATATCTGATTTCTAAAACTATATAAATATCCTTAAGTTGTTTACTGTATTTAAGAAAAATCATATAATGAGATTTATTATTGCTTAATTTTTGTCACTTATTCTTTTAAAATGACAGTATTCTTATCTTTATTGCTTAAATACTCAGAAACAAATGACTTTAAGTAATCTATCTAACTCTAAATATTTTATTAATTCCAATTAATTAGCTACTTTAGTTTGCTAACATCTGAAATTTTTTAATAAGTTTAAAGAGTTTATTCTATTTCTTCTCTTAATTTAATTATTTGTAAAATTTTATTTTTCTTCTCTTATACCAAGAAATTCGTTATTTATTTAGTTATTTAATCGAACTATAGCTCTATTTGTTCAATAAGTGTTGAATGAACTTTTAAAATAGCTTTTATATCCTTTAGCACATTATTATTATTTAGTGGAGGCCAATTCCCAAAAACATGATCTTCTGAGCAACATCTGATAGTTTATAGAGAAATAAATTCATCCAAACAGCTTTCATTTAAAGCGCATTCATCACACTTAAGTTCAAATGTATTCTCATGAGAAATTTTAATGAAACATACACAGTGGTTAGGGTGAATTTGGCAATATATATGGTGATTGTCCTTTTAGCAGTCCATTTTTTTTCTTTACCTTTATTTTGAAGTTAATAAATTAATTACAAAATTAATTAATTATTTGATTTTGTATTTCTTTCAAATAATTAAATAAATAAAAGAATATCTTTGTAAAAATATACATAGTATAAAAAAAATACTTTTTTTTGGATCTAATATTAGAATATTAAGCTGATTTTAGAATTTTTATAAATTTAAATTCATTTTATGAGATATCTTATTGTAATTTACAAATTAGCTTTAGTGATTTTGGTAGTAAAGAGCGTCTTTTAAGAAACCAACTTCTTACCTTATAAATAAAGAAATAATTAAATAATGGGTTTTCTATTCTTATAAAAAATAAAGTTAAAAAAGAAAATCTTTCTAAAAATATATTTGATTTAAAAAATAATTAGTTTAATATTAATTAGAAGGGAAGCAATGATAAGAATATCTTTAAACTAAATGGTATTTTTTGAGAAATAAGTATTAAATTTCTGCTGTTATATGGATGATTTTGAATATTATATTTTTGAAGTCATATAATTATTTGTCCTTTATTTTGCTTGGATTTAAATAATTAGTGTTTTTCCATTATAATTAAATAAAAGAATATCTAAAAAAAAATTTATATTTAAGTATAAATAAATTATTTTTATTTGATATTATACTGAAATTTATTTAGTAAAATAATAAATAAATATTTAATAGAAAATTTATTATTTTAATAAAATAAAATAAAAATAAATTAAAAAAAAGTTTTGTTTGTTTTGTATTTGATTACTTTTTAGTAAAGAATATTTAAGAAAGTTATTTTGAAACAAAAATACAGTATAAAATTTTACTTATTTATATTAAAGTATATTTTTAAATTAAATTTATCGTTTATAAATTCAATTGAAATATCAATTCTTTTCCAAAAATTTCTTTTATTTAAAAGCAATTTATAATAATATACTTTTAATATATATAAATTGGGAATATTGTAAGTTAATTTCTATATTTGCAAAATTTTCAGTTTTCTTGTACTTCGAAGTAAACTAAATCTATACAAGTTTCATATTAACTTTTAGAGAAAAATTATATTGCCAAATAATAAATCTCATTTTTATCAAGCTTATTTTCATCATTTAATTCATTTATATTAGTGTATTAAGGATAATCTAAAAACTATAATTTCTCCTCTTTTATATCGATTCTCATTTCAATTATAAAATCTTTTTCTATTTTATAAAAATGACTACCTTAAACTACTTTACCTCCATAATATTTATTTGGATTACCAAAGGCTTTAGCTAAGTGTGTTTCGTTAAGTCTACTTCCTAAATTTGATTATTTAACTAAACCAATATTAATACCATCTCCTGCTTCATCATTAAATTTGAATCTTACTACATATTTTTTTTCTTTATGAATATCGTATTTAAAATATATTTAGCTTGATCCATTTTAATTAATTTTTTTAATTGATATTTTATTCTGTAGAATATTTTCTTAAACTTCTACTTTACGAGATAAAATTTCATTACAAGGATTAAAAGTACCAAATAGTTAGCATATATTGTGTTACATTCCCAAACGAAGTAAATCTCTCATCTGAATGCTAAAACTATATAAATATCCTTAAGTTGTTTACTATATCTTAGATAAATCTTATAACATGATTTATTATTGCTTAATATTTGTAACTTATTCTTATAAAATGACAGTATTCTTCTCTTTATTGTTTAAATACTCTGAAACAAACAACTTTAATTAGTCTATCTAACTTTAAATATTTTATTAATTCCAATTAATTAGCTACTTTAATTTGCTAATATCTGAAATTTTTTAATATGACTAAAGAGTTTATTAAATTTCTTCTCTTAATTTAATTATTTGTAAAATTATGTTTTTCTTCTCTTATGCCAAGAAAATGGTTATTTATTTAGTTATTTAATCGAACTATAATTCTATCTTTTCAGCCAGTGTTGAACTAACTTTTAAAATAGCCTTTATATCTTTCAGCACATTATTATTATTTACTGGAGGCCAATTCCCAAAAACATGATCTTCTGAGCAATATCTGATAGTTTAGAGAGAAATAAAGTCATTTAAACAGCTTTCATTCAAAGCGCATTGATCACACTTGAGTTCAAATGCATTTTCCTGAGAGATTTTAATGAAACTTACTTCGTGGTTTGGGTGATATTTGCAATATATGTGGTTTAAGTCTCTGATACAGTCCATTTTCTTTATCTAGCTATATTTTTTATAATTAATTAATTAACAACAAAATTAATTATTTGTTTGTTTTTTGTATTTCTTTCAAGTAATTAAACAAATAAAAGAATATCTTTGTAAAAATATACTTAGTATAAAAAAAATACTTTTTTGGATTTAATTTTAGAATAAAAAGCAAATGTAGGAATTTTTTAAATCAAAACGACGTTTTGATTTGTTTGGATATAAAAAATTAGTTTTTTTCAGATCTAAAAAATTTAATAATAATTAATTAAATAAAAGAGTATCTTAAAAAAAATTATACTTAAGTATAAAATAAATTATTTTTATTAATTATTATTTTTTTTGTAGCAATTTATTTAGCAAAACTAAAATTATATTTAATAGAATATTTATTGATTTTTAATATAATAAACTAAAATTAAAAATAAATAAATAAAAAATTTTGATTTTGAAATTTAAAAATAATTCTATTGTAATATTTGTAAAATTAGTTTTAAAAAAATTTCCATCTATTGTATAAAATTTAATAATGAAAATTTGGAACTTTAAAATGAAATTAAAATTTATTTATATACTTTACTTAAATACAAAAAATATTTTAAGTAATTTTTTAATCAAACAAAAATTTATTATTTATTCTTTTAACATAAATTAATAGTAAATATTGTAAATTCATTTCTAGCAATGCCAATTTTTCAATTTTGTAAGATTTCGAAGTAAACTAAATCTATACAAGTTTCAAATTAACTGTTAGATAAAAATTACATTGCTAAATAATAAGTCTCGTTCTTATCTAGCTTATTTTGATCATTCAACTCATTAATATTTTTGTATTTAGGATAATCTAAAAACTATAATTTTTCCTCTTTTATATCTATTCTCATTTCAATTGTAAAATCTTTTTCTACTTTGTAAAAATGACTACCTTAAACTACTTTACCTCCGTAATGTAAACTGTTATTAGCAAAGGCTTTGGCTAAGTGTGTATTGTTCAGGTAATTATCTAAATTGGATTATTTTGTTAAACCAATATTAATACCATCTCCTGCTTCATCATTAAACTTAAACCTAACTACATATTTATTTTCTTTTGTTAAATTGTATTTAAAATACACTTAACCTCTAGCACTTGGAATAATTTTTTTAATTGATATTTTATTTTGTAGAAGATTTTCTTAAACTTCTACTTAGCTGGACATACTTTGATTGCAATAATTAAATGTACGAAATAGTTACAGAATACTGTGTTACATTCCAAAATGAAGTAAATCTTATATTTTATTGTTAAAATTATGTAAATATCCTTAAGTAGTTTATTATAAGTTAGAAAAATCATATAATAAGATTTATTGTTGTTTAAGTTTAGTCACTTACTCTTATAAAATGTCTGTATTTTTATCTTTATTGTTTAAATATTCAGTAACAAATGATTTTAGTTAGTTTATTTAACACTAAATATTTTATTAATTCCAATTAATTAGCTACTTTAGTTTGTTAATATCTGAAATTTGATGATAAAACTACAGAGTTTTTTCAATTTGTTCTCTTAATTTAATTGTTTGTAATATTAAATTTTTCTTTTCTTAGGCCAAGAAACTGGTTATTTGCTGAGTTATCTTATCGAATTAAAGTTCTATCTACTCAATGATTTGTGAATTAGCTTTTAAAACAGCTTTTATTTCTTTTAGCACAATTTTATTATTAACTGGAGGCCAATTCCCAAAAACATGATCTTCAGGGCAATATTTAATAGTTTAGAGAGATATTAAATCACTCAAACTACTTTCATTTAAAGCACATTCATCACAAATAAGTTCAATTATATTTTCCTAAGTAATCTTAATAAAACCCACTTAGTGGAGTGGATGATATAGGCAATAGACGGAGTTTAAGTTTGCTAAGCAATCCATTTGTTTTCTAAAGCTAATTTTGAAATAAATAAATAATTAATTAATTATTTGTTTGTTTGAATTCTTTTCTTCTTTTAAACTAATTAAATGAATAAAATAATATCTTTGAAAATTATACTTAGTATAAAAAAATACTTTTTTATTTATAAATATATTTTGAATAGTTAGCAAAAATAAGATTTTTGTTGAAATTTAAAAACTATTTGCTGATAAATTCTACTAAGATTATTTCATTAGTTTACATAATTTTCATAAAAATCCTTTTAAGTAGTTCATTTCATATCAATATATACATAAAAGAGTTTTTTTCTAAAAAATATACTTAGTAAAAAAATTTATTCTTTTTTAATTAATATATAAAAGCAAAGATAATATTTTTTTTGAGAAGTGATTATGAACTAGTATTATAGATAATTAAATCAAAATATAATTCTTTTAATTAATTAATATGTCTATTTCATATAAACAAATAATTTATTTATCTGTTCTATTTAATGTCTTGATAATTAAAACTTTATTCCATAAAAATATACTTTTGTGTAAAAAATAGTTTTTATTATATTAATTATATTAGAAAGCAAAGATAGATTTTTTTATTTTTTTTTTCATAGTACTTTACCATGTCAAATAAAGGAAATTTTTTACCAAAAAATTAGAATTTTTAAAATTATAAATTTTAGATTTAAATATTTTGTTTTTTATTTATTTTACATTTTAAAAATAATTTTGATTAATATATAAAAAAAATTTAATTAACATTAAAAAATGCTATTTAAATCTTACTATACTATTTATTTCTATTTTTCTTGTTAATTTTTTAATATAAAATATTGTTTTTATTTTTAATTTATTATGTAAGTTGAAAATTTATATTAAATAAATATATATTTTTAGTAATTAAATTAAATTTAAATAATATTTATGTAAAAACACACAAGCAGAATAAAGTAAACGAATTATTTATATTTTTTGATAAAGAATAGTATTTTTTTATTTTTTAAAAATCAAACTTCTTATTTTAAATAATATGTTTGTACTCATATATTATTTGTATTTCACACAATATTTAACTAATATTTTTATAAAATTTTATAATTTTTTATTATTTATTTAAATATATTATTTACTTTTGCATATTATAATTTATTTTAGAGGAATTCTTTCAATTATTCTCTTTGTTATCCATAAATGCTATTTATAAATTATTAAATTAAAATTTTAATTTTAAATTGTTTTTATTTAATAAATTAATATATAAACTATTATTTAATTAATTTAGATTATAAATTTATTTTTTAAAAATTTTTAATTTAAACTAATTTAATAAAGTTTTATCTAAATTAACTTAATCTTTTATTTAATAGCTAATTATTTATGTATTTAGTTAGTATTTTAATTGTGTTGTGATGAGTGAGTAAAGAAATTCGTTATTTTTTATTTGATTAGTAAGTAAATAAGTAAATATGCAAGTTAGTTAGTTAGTTAGTTAGTTAGTTAGTTAGTAA
>JH720151.1:59648-80246 GCA_000231845.2 Tetrahymena malaccensis 436 | reverse complement strand
TTATTATTATTATTATTATTATTATTATTTTAGCTTATTGTAAGTAAATTCTGGCTTATATTTTTTTAAATAATTTTTAAAAGTAGTAATCATTTTCAAAGGAATAAAGTATATCAAATATTATAATAACGTATAAAATTTATCAAAATCTTTTATTTTATTTATTTAATAAAAATTTAAACTTAATTAATTTATAAATTCTTACCGTAAATATATTTCAACAATTTGAAACTCTTTAATTTTATGCAATTCATTCAAACTAGTTATTGTTATTTTCTAGATATCTTCATTTGACTTTAAGGGAATCATATATTTAATTTATTTCATCTACAATGAATTTGACATAAATTTTTTAGGATTAGATTCCACTATATCATAAAGAGTAGCTCTGTTCAATCTATCCCAAACAACTAAGAGCTTTATAAATTTAAATATTTCTGTGTTTTTCTTAATATTTATTTTTTATTTTTCGAAAGGCTAATCAAATTTCTTTAGTGTTAAATTCACAAATTTGAATCCTTCATTTTCTTTAAGCTCGAAATAATTATCGAGCAAACACAGTATTAAGCCAACAGAATAAGAATCGGACTAAATTAAAAAATATTTAATTTAAGAAATAATAAAATAATTACTTTTTTAGAGTAAATCTTGTTTTCGTTTTCTTTTTTAGTTAGAATTTCTGGTGCCATATACGCAAAGTTACCTATTTCCTAAAATTTTATTAAATTATTAATCAAATATTTTATAATTAATAATTTACATCTAAAACTTCAATTGATTCTGAATTTTGAAGTTAAGCTGATAATCCGAAATCACCTTTTTATTAAAAATATCAAACTAATTTATAAATTAAAAAGATTATTATTACATAGCTTGATTTAAGGTTAATTTCCATCTAGACAAACTAAAAAATTGTCAGGCTTAATATCCCTATGGATTATATTAAACCAGTGAATATAATTAACACAGTCTATTACTTGATTAGCAATAATTTGCTTCTCTTCATTACTAAATTCACCTTCTTTAGATTACCTTTCTATGTATTCTTGAAGTGAACCTTTTTTACAATAAATAAAAATATAAATTTATTATGTATCTAATAATTTAAAAATTAAAAATTATTGCTATAACAATTATTATCTAAAAAACTAATAAAATTTTTTATTGGCTTTAAAAAAAATTTAACCTCAATTAAATTAAAGATAATTTTTAAGATATTTTTTAATTTAAATAAATATTTACATGAACACTTTTCTAATTCAAAAACAGCATATTTTGCAGGTGCTGTAAATTTTTCTATGATATAACTATCATATAACTAGACTACTAATGGTTCCCTCAATTGTTTCATAATTTTGATTTCATTTTGGATAGCTTAATCATCAACAATTTTCTGAATCTTTAGCACTATTTCTTTGTTATTGGAATTAACTTTTTTAGTAGCTAATACCATTCCATAGCTTCCAAAACTAAGAATTTGGAAGTTATTTGCATATTTCTTGTCTTAATAAAGGCTTTTTAGTAGCTTGGATAATTCCTCCACCTTTGTAAATTGTTTATTGCCATCTTTATCCTTTATTTTCGAATCTGTGTTATCAAGTAAATATTTTGCTTATTCCTCAAATTAATTTTGCTTAAATAAAATAATTAAGCAAAATAGAATTATTATTTATAAAATTTTTACTATGATTTTTTGAACCTGATTAATTTTATTAAATATTTGCTATGCTTATTAATGTATTTGCTCCTATTAATAAAAGTATTAAATATTATTTTGTTTCTAAAATTAATTTAACAAATATACTAATAAATAGGCTTTTATAAATATATTGCAAAGTAATATTAGATGATTTATGATATATAAAATTAAATATTTTAATTTAAGTAATAAATTAAATTAATAAGAAGAAATAAAGTTTGAAATATGTTTATTACCTCTAATATCATAGAAGTGAGTGTGAATTTGAGTGGTTTTCCATGAAGCTTGATAAGATCAGAAAGAAGATCTCCTGCTGTTGTCCTTTCTAAATAATTTTGTTTCAGACAAATCTGTGCTATTTTGTAAATATTAGATGTCCTATTGATCTAATATTTTGAAGCTATTATTCCTTAGTGAATCTCTGCTTTTGTATAAAAATCGATCCAATTTTCTTTCAGCTCTTTGAGATTATCTAGTTCTAGCAAAACTAGCCCTAACGAGTACAAGTCCGACTATTAAAAAATTTAAATGAATTTGAAATAAAAATAATTAAATTAAATACCTAAATTCTGGATTATCCCTTTTCAACTTCGGGAGCGAAGTAGGCATCTGTCCCTTTCTAAAAAAATAAAAGAAAAACTAAATAATTAAAATTAATGCTTTCTTTTTACCTTAGATAGGTAGAAACTTTTAGATTTTGATATTGCAGAAGCATAACCTAAATCACCTTTTTTAAAAATAGTTTTTTTATTTAATAAAGTAAATTAAAATAAGAATTGTTTACATAATTTGATGGTAAATCCATAAGTTTAAGAAGGACAAACTAGAAAATTCTGAGGTTTGATGTCTCTATGCATGATGTTTTTAACATGAAGGTTATTCAATCCTTCTAGCATTTGAATTGCTATGATTTCCTTAATTTCATTAGTGGGTGGTGGCTATTCATTTCTTAGTAAATCAAACAACTGCTTAAGATTTTCTTTTTTTAAAATAACAATTAGTATTTTATATTAAATTAAAGAAAATATTAAGTTTAAATGATATTTTGAATAAACAAAAAATTTAATAATTTTTTGCAATTTTTTTATAAATATTATTATCTTTCAATAATATTTATTTGCAAAATTAATAAATAGAATGGCATTTCTTATTGATTTTTAATTAAATTATTCTTATTTATATTTATAAACTAAACAATTTTTATTTTAAATATATATAATTAAAGATTATGTTTTAAATAGTAACTAAATTTTAAAAAACTCTATAATAAATTTATTTAATTAAAAAATTAATTCAATATTATATACTTATTTTATTAATAATTAAATAATTTTTTAATTAATTATACTTAAAATCAATTAAACTAAATATTTTTAACTTAATTTTAAAATATAAAATAAAATTTATTAATGTTTTGGGAAAATAGATTATAAAATGTAGTTTATATATTTAACATTCTAGAAGATTTAATTATAATAAATTCTAAAATTCTATGAAAATTAATCAATATTTTTGGTTGGGAATCATCAAAATTAATTAAATTATTATAAATTAAATAATTTCTATCATAATTTTCTAAATTGATTAAACTCACTTGCTCATCTAATTTTTATTTCAAAAGATTAATCAAACCATAAAAAGACTGACAAAAAATAAAAATATCCATTTTTATAGAGAATGTTCGTCTATACTGGGAAATATATAATAAAATGTTGCTTATTGAATCTTCTAGAAGGTTTAATTAAGAAATATTCAATAATTCAATGAAAATCAATCTAAGAAGCACAGATTTGGGGAATCATAAAAATTAATTAAAAATAATAAAAATTCTAATTAAATTAATTTCTATTATATTTTCTAAATCAATATAATTTTCTAGTTCAAATTTTCGTCAAAGCCAATCAAACCTTAAAAAAATTAAAAACGTCTATTTGTATAATTATATTTTGCATATATTGAGGAAATAGATTATAAAATTTTGATTAATTAATATTCTAGAAGGTTTAATTAAGAAACTTCTAAAATTATATATAAATTAATCAAAAAAGCTTTTTTTGTGGGGAATCAAAAAAATTAATTAAAAAAAAATAAAAATTTAATAATTAAATAATTTCTATTATATTTTCTAAATTAATTAAATCTTCTTAGCGCAAATCTAATTTTTAAATCTTCAAAATTAACTAAACTCAAAAAAAGACTTAGAAAAAAATAAAAATGTCGATTTTTGTAAAGAGGTTTTGCCAATCTTAGTAAAGGGAGCGGTAAGTAAAAATATATCATGCTATGTTATCTTCTTTAACATTTTTCAAAATGAGGGGGGGAGAAAAAAATGGATGAAAAATTTAATCTTGTTTACATGGGCAAAGCTCCATTTCCATCACAAAAAAGAACTTTCTTCCTGTTTAGGCGATTTTGAGATTACCAGCTTCATCCTCTACTACATCTTCTTAAATTAAGTAGAAGCAATCATAGACATTGACTAAATAATCAGATTAGCTAAACTTCTGAAGCATTTCATATTCTTTTTTCAAAGATTCGATGCCATCCTCATCCTCTTTTTATGTACAGGATAAGAACTTAAGGGCAACATTACGATTTTACTCAGTATTTTAAGCCTTTAAGACCAGGGCAAAAGCACCGCTGCTTAAGTACTCCAAATTTTTGAAATGTTTTTTCTGGCTGAACATTAGTTTAATTAATTCTATCAGGGTTATTTCCTGAATCAGGCATTCTTTGGAGATTTTTTAAGAGATAGATTTGACTAATTAGTTTTGTTATGCTTTAGACATTTGGCTATTCTTTAACGCTAGGCGATAAGGGGGTTTGCTGGGTTACTAACTTACTTAGAGTAGGCAGAGGGGTTTGCTTTTTTACTAAAAACAGTAGTTTTTATTTAGATGTGAAAATTATATATGCAGAGTGATTTTGGATAACTCTATTTATAGCGATTGATGACTAGGAAATAGATTAATTTAGCTAATAACAATAGCTCTATAAAGAAGAAGTTTTGATTAATTTTCAAATATACTAACAACTCTTCAATTTGATCATTAAGTTTTTTTATATGAGAGTATCTATAATAACAATAATATTTACTTCAATATGTGTTTAATAAATGTATTTGCAAAATATTTTATAAATGAAATGGATGAAAATGTAATATATTTAATAAAAAATTAAAAAAATTTTATTCTTATTATAAAAATAATTCATAAAATTTAATAATAAAATTAATCTATTCGTTATATAATAACTAATAAATGGTAAATAAAAACAAATAAATGGTAAATAAAAACAAATAAAATTCAAATAGCTTTTACAACATAATAATATATAAGACATATAAATTCTAGTTTTCAATGTTAGTAGAATAAAATTTATAATTAATTATAAGTAAAATAAATATCTTAAAAGAACCCAAAGATATTCACAAATATATTAATGGTATAATTAATAAATTTCTTTAAGCTTATCTAGATATTATGGCTATTAGATTAGACTAGGAAAGTAATTCATAAAATTTAATAATAAAATTAATCTATTTTTCTTTAAATAATAGCTCATAATGGTAAAATAAAAACAAATAATATTTAAATGATTTTATTAGAGTTGTATTATAAGAAATATATATTCTAGTTTTAATGTTAATAGAATAAAATTTATAATTAATTACATATAAAATAAATATCCTAAGGAACCAAAAGATATTTACAAGTATCTTGATTGCATATTTAATAGATTTCTTTTAGCTAGTCTAGATATATTGTTGATTTAGACTATCAAAGTAATTAATAAAATGAATATGTTATCTAAATAATATCTAATAAATGTAAAATAAAAACAAATAAAATTTAAATTGCTTTAATAGAATTATAGTATAAATATGTATATTTTAGTAGAGATAACATTTATAATTTATGATTACACTTATAATAAATTTCTGAAAGAAACCTAAAGATATTAATAAAGATCTAGATGGTATAATTTATAGATGCGTTTGGGATTATATAGATATATTGAATGTTACTTTATACTAGGTAAAATAAATTTTGAAGAAATGTATTTGCCAAATGTATGCGTAACTAGATTCCCTTCTTATTTTACCATATATACTTTGTTACTTTTTTGAAACAATATTTCTGGCTAAAATTTAAAAGTTGAGGAAATTGTAATTAAATGAGAAACTCTTTAATTAATTTCAAATTTACTTTAATCTGTAGCTATAATTCTAAAGGAAAAAGTCTGAATTAATTGTTGAATATACTAATATCTTTTACACATATTTTTTGCTATCTAATATCAATTAAACAGCTTAAAGCAATCAAAAATAAATATATTTTGAGTTTTAAAAAATACAGAATTTATCTATTCTTTTACTAAGGTTTTCTCATATTGAATTACTAGTTTTTATAAAAATATTAATATAAATTTGAATATGTATAAAGTCCATTCATGAAGTTATCATTTTAATTCGAAACACTAAAATGCAATAAGAGTGAATCTACATACTTTTTTTATATTTTTAGGTTAATTAAATAATCATTTACATAAAAATATTGTCTCCTTTATCATACTGTATAATTTACCTTTACCTAAAATGATTATAAAATTGTACTTAAGCAAAATGCCACAAATTGAAATTATTTTTAAACAAACATTTGAACTCGCAATTCTGAAATTAATATTTATCCACCCAACAAAACATCTTGTCCTTGTTGTATTTTAAATAATCTTCAGATTGATATTATTTTTATAGCTTTTTCAAACTCATATTTTTGGTATATATTTAATAAGTTCTTAGTTTTGTAATCATCACTATTTGATACATATATTTGAGCTATTTACCTCTAAGATCAATCATATTTTAATCTTAGTTATCATAAACATAGATGCTATTAATATTTGTAGCATTAAAAAACCAACATAAAACTATTATATTTACTTTTAATCTAATTTAAAATGCCAATCATATTTTCATAAAAATATTTTCTCAAAAATTGTAATATCAAATATATTAAAAAAATAAATTATTTAAAGATTAAAGATTTAAAATTAAATCTATTTATTTTGGGATTAATAGAAATAATTTAATTTGTTAAAAACATAAATAATATTTAAAATATTAAAGAATTAAATTATCTAAAAATCAAATTTATTTTATTTTAAATAATAAATTATAAAAGAATTTTTTTGTTAAAATTAACGATAATATCTAACATCACAAAGAATATAATTATCTAAAAATTAATTCTATTTTATTTAAAATAATAAATAAATAAATATATAAAAGAATTTTTATTTATTAAAATTATTAATAATATTTAAAGTAATAAAGAAATAAGTCATTTAAATATTAAATCTATTTTATTAAAAATAATAAATAAAAATAATTGGATTTGTTAAAAACAAGATTTATAACAAAAATTCTAAAGAATTCAATTGTTTAAAAAATTAATTCTATTTTATTTTAAATAAAAAATAAAAAAAAATTAATATGTAAAAATTACAAATAACATCAAAAATACTTAAGAATTAAATCATTTAAAATTTAAATTTATTTTATTTAAATAATAAATAAAATTAAAAAAAATTAGATTTGTTATAAACAAGATTAATATCAAAAATATTAAAGAAATAAATCAATTAAAAATTAAATTTATTTTATTTAAAATAATAAATAAAATTAAAAAAAATTAGATTCGTTAAAAACAAGATTAACATCAAAAATAATAAATAAAATTAAAAAAAATTAAATTTATTAAAAATATTAATAATATCAAAAATGCTAAAAAAAAAGATCATTTAAAAATTAAATTAATTTTATTAAAAATAAATAATAAATAAAATTAAAAAAAATTAAATTTGTTAAAAATAAGATTACTATCAAAAATAATAAAGAAATAAATCAATTAAAAATTAAATTAATTTTATTAAAAATAATTAATAAATAAAATAAAAAAAATTAAATTTATTAAAAAAATTAATAATATCAAAAATGCTAAATAAATAGATCATTTAAAAATTAAATTAATTTTATTAAATAATAATTAAAATTAAAAAAATAGATTTGATAAAAACAAGATTAATGTCAAAAATAACAATGAAATAAATCAATCAAAAATTTATATTATTAAAAATAATATATAAAATTAAAAAAATTAAATTTGTTTAAAATATGAATAATATCAAAAGTAATAAATAAATAGATCATTTAAAAATTAAATTAATTTTATTTATTATATTAATAAATAAAAAAAAAAAAAATTAAAATGTTAATAACATGAATAATATCAAAAATAAAAATAAAAATTAATTTAAAAAACCTTTAAATTTTAATTGATTGTGCATATAATATTGATCTAAATATATACATTTAAATTTTAATTTGATATAAAAAAATAAAAGAGTATCCTAAATAAATAGAAGTTTTAATGATCAAAACAACTTAAAAATTTAGATTATTTTTTATAATTTTAATCACTAAACTCTACCTTTTCTATATTAAAAATAAATTCCAATCTTTTTTAAGAAAATTAAAGTTGAATTCGAAGATCCATTTGTATTCATAAATTAGTTTAAAATTGGATATTTGTTTTAACTGTAATTACTAATATTTTTTAGTTTGATCAAATAAATAAATCATAATTTGATTATATATGAGTGGCATTTTGAAAAATTTAAAATAATTTAAAAGCTACAGAGATTTTTTAAATTTAGATGTAGCAGCTAGATTTTTTTCAAAATAGTCCTTGAATTTACTTATTTTAAATCAAAATTTTTTAGATTCCAATTTATCTTATCATATGAACTTAAAAATGGGGTATTCAATAAATAAATGATTTTTTATTTTTACTTTATTTCAATACTTTATTTGTATATTTAGTTTATATATTATAAAAAACTAAATATTTTATTTTTTCAATTAATAAGTGCTCATAATTATATTTAAATAATATAAAAGACCCTTTTAAATTGGTGAAAATGTTATTAATAATTTAAAAAATTTAACTTCTGCACTAGTAAAGTCCTGCAATCTCACAAATTTAACACTTTCACTTTAGTAAATATACAAAAATGCTCATTGGCTTATATAAATTTTATAATTCCTACAATATTAAATTAGAAAGAATATGGTTAAATTTAATAATAGCTTGATATATCATATTTTTATTTTATTAAATCTAGTTTAAAACTTATTAAATTAAAAAGTGGTAAAATATTTAAATATATTTTTTACTCAAAAAACTAAATAATCAATAACACTTAAGCTCAGGTTTGATAAATTGTACAAAAATTTAAACTTTGAATATAATTTTCCTGTATTAGTTTAATTTTTTATGTTTATTAATAAAAATTCAGCAAATTAATATTTTTTTTTCTGAGATTTTACTTTTTGAGAGCTCATTTATTTATTTTGTAATCAATTTTAATTTACCTCTTTTAGAAATAAATAAATAATAGTAAAAACAAGATTGGCAATAAACATTTATCAATTTTAGGTTATTCATTAATTGAATGTTTTAGTCTCACAGATTTGAAATTAGACCTTTCGTAAAAATAATAAATAAATAATCTTTTAATTTTAAATAATTTCTTCAAAGATTTTGTTTACTTTTCAAAAATAAATATAAAAATTTATCTTTCAAAATATATTTTATGTTATTCTTTATATTTTATATGTGTTTAATGATTAAACTACTAAATTTTATCTTCTTTTTTATTTTTTAATTCTTAATTAATATAAAAAATATAAAATTAGATAGGAATTGAGGGAGTTTTTAATTTAGGTTCTGCCTTATCAAAATGTTCCAAACCCTCTATTTTGCATATAAATTTTATGTAAAAAATATATTTTAAATTAAAATTAAGAGAATAGCTTGTTTATGCCAAAATTCACTTTTTTAAATTTTAAATTCAAATATTAAAAATGAATAATATCTACTTTCAATTTAAATTTGACTATTAACTAAAATTAGTATTCATATTTAAAAAAAAAAATTTATTAAAGAATTAAAATTTGGAATTAAATTGAAGCAGAAGGTGTATCGTTCTTGATTATTTGCTTATCCAAATATATTAAACTCTATAAGTTGATATTGATGATATACTAAAATAATTTATTGACTTTCTTGTTTAAATTTTAAATAATTTTTTAAAAATTAATAAATATAAATATTTAAGATTAAATATGAACAACTTTAAAAGTTTACCACATATTTTTTTTTCAAATTTATTTAATATTAATTTCTTCAATTTTTATTTTTTATAACAAATTTTAATTATCTTTTTGTAATTAGCTTTAATTAAATAGGTATTTCAGAAACATCATGTTTGGCTCCAGCTTTACTAAATTTATCAAATACCTCAATTTCATTCATTAGTTTTGAGTAAACTTATTTCATTAATAAACCAATATTTATTTTTCTTTAATTTCTTAGCTTAATTTAAAAATTATGGTTATTTTTTTTCTTCAATTACTAATTCATTTTTCGCTCTTTTTTAAAAAGTAAGTTAAAACTAGCTAGATTTAATTATAAAATAAAATTTTAGATAAAATATTTTAAAAATAAAGAGGTTAGTAAAGAAATATATTAATTTAATATGAATTAAATATATTAATTATTTAAAATATAAAATTTGAAAGTTCTACCCTAATAGTGAAATAAGAAACTCTTCCTAATAGCAATTTATATAAAAATCTATATCTTGAATTTAAATTCAATAATCAACATAAAAATAATTTACATTTTTTTATGTTTTCTAATTAAAAATATGCTTGATTATTTCAACTATGTTTTGAATTTATAAGTAATTATTTATTTTTAAAAAACAGTCTCATCTTATAAGTTAAATCCTACCAAAATTTTTAATTATTGTAATTATTTTTATTTTATTAATTTTTAAAGCTTTGGTTATATTATGAATGTGTTTAAATTAATATATATATTGAATCTGAAGATTCAAGCTAATTTTTAGCTAGCACTCTTTCCCAAAGTTTTTTTTTTGAGTATATCTAATGGTTATAAAAATTAGGCATATTTTTTGATGCAGACATGAATTAGTAGACGATCTATATATAAGAAAAATATAAAAATAACAAAAAATTAGTTTGATTCTTTTATTACTTTGAATATTATATCATATCTGATTAGAAGAATATTAATGAGATCATATGATTCAAATAATTATAAATATAAACCAATTAAAATATAATCTTGGTTTAAAGATAAGAATGGAGTGATTTACAAGTTATTTTCATTTAATTGTGATTGTTAAATATTGAACTAATATATAAAAAATTTTAATATTAATTAAAGTTTTATTTAAATTACTCTTCAAAATTTTTGAGAAAAAAAAATAATGTAACATAATAAATAATTTAACAAACTAGAAGAGGTAATTACTTATTTTTAAATATATTGCTCTTAAAGTTCATATCTCTTATTTAAAAGTTTTTAAGCTCGTCATTTTAATCTCATAGCATTCTTTTTATCTAACTTAGGTAAATTTTAATTTAATAGCAAAAATCTTATTTTATTTATTTATTTAACCAATTATAAAAGTATAATCTTTTTAAAATTATCATTATATCCAACATATTTTTATTTAACAAATTAATTTGTATTTCCATTCCTCTTGCTTTCAAATATATTTAGTCAGTTATTAAAGTCTTATTTTAAAAAGATAATCCTAATATCTGTTCGTTTTTATTTAAAAAATAATTTATATTTTCAGTTTTAATCTATTTTATTCTTTTTCTGTTTTACTTAAATACATTTTTTTATTATAAATTACAAATATTAACTGAATATGAGAACATTTTAGATATTTTGCTAATCCTTCACCTTCTTTTTTAACTTTTACTTTTATTTATATTTTAATTTCATCAATAATATTTTCTTGATATATGAAAAAGTTATTAATAATTAAGTTCAGGAGATATATTAGCCTTAGGTTCTGGTTTAGGTAATTGCACTAATTTAACAAATTTGGAACTTTAGCTCGAGTAAAATAGAATATTTGTTATTTTGTTATATTTTAAAATTGAAAATTTAATTTAAAGCAATTAAACTCTTATTGTATATAAATTTTTTGGTTTATATTTGTTAATTGCAGTTTTACTTATTTCATAGAAACTTAATTAATTTTTTTTAATTTTAGATACTTTTTTATTCATTTTTTATATTTTAATTATTGATTTTTTCCTTTTAGCTAATTATTTTCTCTTAAAATATTAAAAAGTGGAAATCAAATTGGTGATTTCAATGTATCAGTCTTATGTTCTTCTTTGACAAATTGTACTAATCTCACAAACTTAACACTTAACCTTAGGTAAAAAGAGTTTATTAATTTTAAATTTTGATGTCATTTTATTATATAAAATGAAATCTAGTAAAATAATATTTATTAATTTAACATTTTATTTGATTTAATTTTATTTTGATTGTTTTTATTTCATATTTGTTTTATTCTTTTTTTTGATTATTTATTGCTCTTTTATTATAATTTTTTTAAATATTTAAAAGTAGCAATCATATAGGTCAATATGGTGTATTAGCCTTAGGTTCTGTTTTAGCAAATTGTGCAAACCTCGTAAGCTTAGCACTTAATCTCAGGTAAAAATTTCTTTCATAGTAAAATTAAAAAATGAAATTTAAAACAATTAAAGGATATTTATTTTATTTATTTTTGCTTTTAATTTAAGTTGTTAGTAATTTGATTTTCCCTTTTTTCATTTCAAAATTAACTAAATTCATTTTTTAATTTTAATTTTACTTTAATAATTAATTTCATATTTTTCTTCATCTATTTTTTAACCAATATTTATTTTTTTAATCTTAAAAAGATTGAATGCATTTGGCAATGAAGGTACATTAAAGTTAAGCTCTGCTTTAGAAAATTGCCATAATCTCACAAATTTTTCACTTAATCTTTAGTAAAAAGAGTTTCTTTTATTTTAATTGAGATATTTTTTAATTTAAAATTTAATCCTTAAGTTTAAAAATTTTACTTGCTTATTTTTTCGTTTTTTATTTGGTTTTTTTGCTTTTTAATTTTGAATACTATTAATGCTAAATTAATTAAACTCATTTTTTAACTTAACTTTATTTTTTTCTTCATTCATTCATTTTTGCTTATAATTTATTACATTTTATTTAAATATTAAAAAGATACAATCTAATTGGTGATGAGAGTGTATCAGCATTAGGCTCTGCTTTGAAAAATTGCACAAATCTCTTAAATTTGACTCTTTATATTGAGTAAAAATAATCTATTTGTTATTTATTGGGATATTCTTGTTAAATAATATAAAAAAAACTCAATAGTTTTTATTATTAATTACTTAAAACTAGATTTTTAAAAAAAAATTTTTATTTTTTTTTATTTAACTCTTCATTTGCAATTAATTTAAAATATTTATTTTTTCATAATATTTTCCTGTCATTTATTATCATTTTATTTAAAATAATAAAAAGTTAGAATTGTATTAGTGAGGAAGGTGCTTTAGCCTTAGGCTATTCATTAGCTAATTGCATTAATCTTATAAGCATAACACTTACTATTGAGTAAAATAATAAGTTTATTTTTGATTATGATAATTTTTTCAAAAATGAAGTTATTTAATAAATTAATTACTAAATATTTGTTTTGATTTTGATTGTTTATTCTTTAATTAAATAAAATCATCTTTAGTTTTTAAAATTTTACTGATTTGTAAATCAATTTATTGTATTTTTTCTCAACCCTACTTATTCATTATATATTTCTTTCAATTAAAAGCTAAGACTATTTTACTGATTATGGTTTATTAGTCTTTGCCTCTTCATTAGCAAATCTTAATAGTCTCAGAAAATTAACTCTTAGATATAATTCCTTGTTGTAAGTTTTTATATTAGATTTAATATAAAATTTTATTTAAAATAATAAAACTCAATAAATTTATTTAAACTCTTTTATTTTTTTATTTGATTTATTCTTTTTATAATTTAATAACTAATTTAGTGATAAATTGAATGTTAATTTATTATTATTTTATTTGAACATATAATAACAGTGGAGATATTATAAAAAAACTAGAATAATATAAAATAAAGAGAACATGTCTCAAATCAAAAAGATTAGTAAAGCTCTATTTGGATTTTAAATGAATATGTGGCTTTGTTAAAAAGATTGAAATTAGATTTATAAAAAGATAATTAATTACTTCTTACATGTTACAAAACTTTTATATTTGTTAATTATATAAAAAATTAATAGAAAATAAGCATAATTTTAATTAATACATAATAGCTTTCTTAAAAATTCTGAAAAATATAAAAAATGAACTAAAATACCTCAATAAAAAAATTGTGCATAGTCCACTACCACTTTTATTTAAATTGTGGAACTACTATACAATACAGTATTTTATTTAAGAAAATAAAAATGGCTTGAAAATTAAAAACTTTTAAGTAAAATATATTTTTAAAATCAAATAAAAGAAAAAACATAAAAAACAGAATAAATAGATAAATTTGGAATTTAGTTATATGTTTAACTGAATTATGTTTTATGCATGCTTAAAATTTATTTTGGATATTTTTACATAAAATAAAATAAACTTATTATTTTTCTCCTAATTTTTCAATTTGGTTAAACTTCGAAGTAAACTAAATCTAAACAAGTTTTATATTAGCTATTAGAGAAAAATTACATTGATAAATAATAAGTCTCATTTTTATTTAACTTATTTTAATCATTCAATTCATTAATATTTGTATAATTGGGATAATCTAAAAACTACAATTTTTCTTCTTTTATATTTATTCTCATTTCAAGAATAAAATCTTTTTCTATTTTGTAAAAGTGACTACCTTACACTACTTTACCTCCGTAATATTGATTTGGGTTACCAAAGGCCTTAGCTAAGTGTGTCTAGTTAAGATTATTATTTAAATCTGACTATCTTGCTAAACCAATTATAAAACTATCTCCTGCTTCATCATTAAACTTTATTCTAACTACATATTTATTTTCTTTAGTTAAATTATATTTAAAATAGATTTAACCTGAACCATCTTAAGTAATTTTTTTAATTGATATTTAATTTTGCATAATATTTTCTTAAACTTCTACTTCGCTAGAAAACATTTCATCACAATGATTAAATGTGCCAAATAGTTATTAAATGTTGGATTACATTCCAAAATAAACTAAATCTTTAATTTAATAGGTAAATTTATGTAAATATTCTTAAGTTATTTTTTATAGTTTTGAAAAATCATATTACAAGATTTATTCTTTTTTAAGATTCGCCATTTTCTCTTCTAAAATAGAAGTATTTTTCTCTCTATCTTTTTAATATTTAGTTACAAAAGAATCTAGTTCATTTATCTAACTCTAAATATTTTCTGAATTCCAATTTATTAACTATTTAAGCTTGCTAATATCAGAAATTTAGTGATAGGTCTTAAGTATGTTTTCTATTTACTCTCTTAAGCTAATTGCTTATTAAATGATATTTTTTTTCTCTGCTGCCAAGAAGCATGTTATTTTTCTAGTTATATTATCGAACTAAAATTCTATCTGCTCAATTAGTTCAGAATTAACTTTAAAAATAGCTTTTATATCTTTTAGCAAGCTATTATTATTTACTGGAGGCCAATTTCCAAAAACATGATCTTCTGAGCAGTATCTAATAGTTTAGAGAGAAATGTACTCATTTAAGCAACTTTCATTCAAAGCGCATTCACCACACTTTAATTCAAACTTATTTCCCTGAGAGATCTTAATGAAGCTTACTTCGTGGTATGGATGATATTGACAATATTTACAATTTAAGCCCTTTAAGTAGTCCATTTTTTTTGAAGCTAGAATTTAAAATTAGCAAAGAATTTATTTATTTAATTATTTATTAATTCTTGTTTTTCCTTTAAAAGAATTAAATGAATAAAAGAATATCTTTGTAAAAATATACTTAATATAATTAAAATAGTTTTATAAAAGAACATAAAATAGAGAGCTATTATAAGAGTTTTATTTATTCAAAATTTTACTTTTTTGAGAAATCTTACTGAAATTTATTTATATATATCAATAATTCTGGAGTTTATGTGTTTAAACCAGTAATTTTCTTAGCTGACATCAGTCATTAAAATAAATAAATAAATAATTTGTTTTTTCTTTTAAAATATAAGGTTATTGAGCAAATAAAAGAATAATATTTACAAAATTATACTTTGTATAAAAAATCAATTTTTTATTTTTTTTGGATTTAATTTAGAATAGAATCAAAATTTAGAATATCTTTTAAAATAAAATAAAAGGCTCTATTATAATTTATAATAATTTAAATCACTTAGGAATGTGAATGATTTAAAAAAAATAAATTGCCTAAAATAATGATCACTGTATTATATTGAAATAAATAAATAAATTTTTTGTTGTTCTATTTAAAAAATTGAATATTATTTTATCAAATTTAATAAAAGCATTTAAAAAAAAATATATTAAAAAATACTATTTTACAATACGCATTTTTTATGTAGACAAATATTAATTAAAAATAAGTAATTGGCAATTTCATTTTATCAGATTTGTATTTCTTCAAAATATATCAAATCTATACAAGTTGTATAAGTGTTATTAGAGATAAATTGTATAGCTAAATGATAAGTGTCATCGGGTTTTAATGAGCTTTTATAATCGTCATTTAATTCATTTATATTTGCTTAATTAGGATAATCTAAAAATTGCAATTTTTGCTCACTGATATTTATTCTCATTTCAACAATTAAATCCTTCTTTACCAAATAAAAATGACTTCCTTTGACTACTTTACTTGAATATGTTGTATATGAATTACCAAACGCTTTGGCTAAATGATTGTTGCTAAGACTATTAAATATTTTTGATTTATTCATTAAGCCAATATTAAAACAATTTCCAGCTTCATCATTAAATTTAAACCTCACTATATATTTCTTATTCTTAGTTAAATCATAATTAAAATATAATTCACCACTTCCAATTAAATTATCTTTTTTTATTAACATCTTTTATAGATCTTTTTTATATTCGATTGCACAATTATTGCTAATTATCGCTTTATCATACAACATGTAAATATGGTTATGCTATCTGCAAGGAATAACTTACTTAAAATTATTTATGAAATTGTTAATTTATTCTTAAATTTATGATTGGACTTAATGATAAAAGATATCATTTTTATTTTATTCGTCATAGATACTATTCAAGTGTTCTTATAAAATGGTTGTGTTTTAATCTTTTTATTTCATAAGTTTGTTAACAAACGATTGTAATTTGTTTATTTAACTCTAAATATTTTCTTGATTAAAGTTAATATGTTCTTTTAGCTTATTTATATCTGCTATTTTTTAATAAGATTAAGTGATTTCTTCTACCTACTCACTAAATCTTAAAGCTCTTTGGATCATTTTTTTCTTTTCAGAAAGTAAATAAGTAGTTATTTACTTTGATATCTTATCAAATTCAGATTCTATTTGCTCAATAATTATAGAATTCATTGTCACTAATTCCTTTATTTCTTTTAGCAACTCGTTGTTGCTGAGTGGCGGCCAATTCATAAAAATATGATCATCTTAACAAAATCTTATAGTTTAGATTGATATTAAGTCTTTTTTGTAGCTTTCGTTTAAAATACATTCATCGCATTTAAGTTCTGCAGCTTTCTCTAAAGATAGCTTAATGAAATGTATATTATGCTATGGATGAAATTAGCAAAATACGTTATTTAGCTCTTTTAAATTATTCATTTCTTTCTTTGTCTCTTTCTTATATTTTTTGAGTACTTAATATATTGCTTTACTTTCTTTGATGTATTTAATAAATTATTCATACAAATAAAATAATAAATATCAATGTAGAATTATACTTAAGTATAAAAAAAATAGTTTTAAAATAAGAATTTATTATTTAAAAAAAGATAAATACAAATTATAAGTATAAATAAAATAATTTTTTTGATAATTCCTTAAAATAAAATAAAAATATCTTAGTAATTGAAAGATCTAAGATAAAGATATTTTCTACAAAAGCTATTTTCAAATTTATAAAAACATCAAATTATTTAAATCATATAAAAATAATGTTAAGCAATAATTTCAATCAATAATAGATGTTTGCTTTTAGAAATTTTTTTGTAAGTACTAATTTAATATTTATTAGAATATTTGATAATCTATTAATAGAAACAAATTAAATAAAAAAGGATTTTTTTTTATACATGGTTCTGAACCCTCAAAATTAAAAAAATCAATTAAAAATCTTATCTTTGAAATTCAAAATATTGTAATAGGGACTATTAACTATGAAAATAACAAATCAAATTATAAATTATATTCTAAAATAAAAAATATTTATAATGTTATAATAAAATGAATTTATAATATATATTCTGCCAATTTTTCAATTTTTTTCTACTTCGAAGTGAATTAAATCCAAAAAAGTGTCTTATTAACTATTAAAAAGAAATTCTATTGCTAAATAGTAAGTCTCATTTTTATCAAACTTTTAATGATCCAATTCATTTACATAGTTATAATTAGGATAATCTAAAAACTACAATTTTTTCTATTTTATATCAATTCTCACCTCAACAATTAAATATTATTCTATTTTATGAGAACAACTATCATCAACCTCTACATCTCCATTATTATAATTGCGATTAACAAAGGCTTTAGCTAAACCTGTTTAGGTAAGATTAACATCTAAACTTGATTAGCCTGCTAAACCAATTATAAAATTATTTCCTCCTTAATGATTAAACTTAATTCTAACTATATATTTATTTTTTTTGGTTAAATTGTATTTAAAATAAATTTATCCATAGCAATCTTAAGTAGTTTTTTTGATTGATATTTAATTTTATAGAATATCTTCTTAAACTTCTACTTGACTATAAAGTATTTAATTACTACAATTAAATGTACCAAATAGTTAGCAAATGTTGTTTTACATCCCCAAACGAAGTAAATCTTTAATTTAATATGTAAATTAATATAAATAATCATTAGATACTTATTATAGTTTAGAAAAATCATATTATAAGACTTATTCTTTTTTAATGTTCTTTATTTATTCTTCTAAAATGGAAGTATTTTTCTCTTTATTTTAAAATTATTTAGTAATATACTAATTTAGTTCATTAATCTTACTCTTAATATTTTTTGAATTCCAATTAATTAGCTATTTAAGCTTGCTAATATCCGAAATTTAGTGATAGGACTAAAGCATTTTATCTATTTACTCTCCTAAACTAATTGCTTGTTAAATCATATTTTTTTTCTCTGCTGCTAAGAAACTTGTTATTTTTCTAGTTATATTATCAAACTAAAATTCTATCTGCTCAATTAGTTCTGAATTAACTTTTAAAATAGCTTTTATATCTTTTAGCAAGCTATCATTATTTACTGGAGGCCAATTCCTAAAAATATGATCTTCTGAGCAGCATCTAATAGTTTACAGAGAAATGTAATTATCTAAACAGCTTTCACTCAAGGCGCATTCTTCACACTTCAATTCAAACCTATTTTTTTGAGAGATCTTAATGAAAATTACTTCTTGGTACGGATGATATGTACAATAATTACAGTTTAAGTTCTTTAAGCAATCCATTTTTTTTGAAGCTAGTATTTAAAATTAATAAAGAATTGATTTAATTAATTAGTTGTTATTCTTGCTTTATCCTTAAAAAAATTAAATGAATAAAAGAATATCTTTACCAAATTATACTTAATATAAATAAAATTGTTTTATAATTAGATAAGAATATACAATAGAAAGCAGTAATTAGAACTTTATTGATTTAAAAGATAGATTCTTAAGAAATATTACTGGAACTCATATAGAGATATCAATGGTTTTTTTGTTTGTGTTTTGTAAACAGTCATTTAATACCATAATATCACGCGTTTAAAATAATAAATAAATTAATTAATTAATTGTTTTTTACTTTTAAAATATAAAGTTTTTGAGCAAATAAAAGAATATTTTTATAAAATTATACTTTATACAAAATCAATTTTTTTTAATTGGATATTAATTAGAATAAAGTTTATCTTTTAGAATAAAACAAAAGGTTATATAATGATTTATAATTATAAAACTTACTTAGCGATGTGAATGATTTAAAAAATATATATAAATTGAATAGATTTATCATTAACTGATGTATTAAATTGAAACAAATAAATAAATATTTGGTTTTTCCATATAAGATTTAATTAATAAATGAATAAAAATATATGTTAATAATTTATAGCACTTCCAGAAATTAAATTCTTGCAAATGCAGAGATGCAAGAATTTAATTCCTGAATAAGCTATATAATAAAAGAATATTTTAAATAAATATGGGTTCAATTTAGGCATTAATGCCTTAATTTACTCATTTTATAATTTAAATTTACTGTTTAAAGTAAATTTATTTATTTTTATAATAGATTTATTGTTTATAATTTTATATTTTTATTTTTTTTAAATTAAAGTTGGAATTATTTAATATACATAATTTTATTTAATTTTCTATAAATTTTTAAAAATCTCAAAATTCAGATTGAAATGATAAAAAATTTCAAAATTTGAAGAGTATCGTTGGTGCTGACTTCATACCTGAAGAATCTATTATATCCTATCCAAATTTATTTTTATTAAAAAATAAATAATTAATTAACAATTTTTATAATTAATTAAATTTTGATAAAATTTTTTTAAACCTAATCAAAAAGAAAATAAATGATATAATAGAATAAATATTTTTATGATCTAGAAGATGTAATTATTTATTTTGCAATTAATTCCTCTTTAATTTTATTTTTATCATTAAAAAAGTTTATAAACTCTTCACTTTAAACTCATACTCATCTCCATATT
>JH720151.1:35766-47623 GCA_000231845.2 Tetrahymena malaccensis 436 | reverse complement strand
AACAACATAGGTTCAGATGGGGCGAAAGCAGTTGCTTCCGAAATAGCTAAATCTACTAATCTCTCCACTTTAACCCTAGACCTCTAGTAATTTTTTACACATTTTCTCAATTTATAGTTTAAATAAATAATTAAAGAAATCAAAGAATTAAACAATATTTAATTAATTAAGTATTTTTGTTCATTTTAATTAGTAACAACAACATAGGTTCAGATGGGGCGAAAGCAGTTGCTTCCGAAATAGCTAAATTTACTAATCTCTCCACTTTAAGCCTCTACCTCTAGTAATTTTTTACACATTTTCTCAATTTATAGTTTAAATAAATAATTAAAGAAATCAAAGAATTAAACAATATTTAATTAATAAAATCAGTAACACAGGTATAGATTCAAACGGAGTGAAAGCTTTTGCTTATGAAATATCTAAATGCAAAAATTTATTAAGCCTAGATGTAGACTTGAGGTATTTTTAATAAATAAATACCTAATATTTAATATTAAAAAAAATAGTTATAATAAATTAGATGGAAAGAGTTCTTTAGAAAGTATTTTTGGCAATTAAATAAGTCTAAAATTAAGAATCTGATCTAAAATTAAATGATAATTATATTATTATTTAATATAAAATTATAAAATAAATATGAAAAATTTATATAAGATTTTATTGTTTTATTATGAATTGATTAAAAAATAGATAGAGTTAAATTTATTTTTTATTTAATAAAATTAATAATTAATAATTTGAAAGATTTAAAGCATTAAGAATTATGAAAGCCAATTTTTTTACAATAGTTTAAAAATACATAAAAAAAAATTAAGATTAAAATTGAAAAATTATGCTACATACATATATTAAAATTAAACATTAAAAAATTAAAGAATCCCCTTCATAATAAATAGAAGCTTTTATAATGTATTTTTAAAAACTAGTAAATCAAAAATCCCTTTTTATTCAAAAAGCAACTTAAAATTTTTCTTTACTTTTTATAATCTAATTATTAAATTTTGTCTTTTCTATATTAAAAATAAACTCAAATCTATTTTAAGAAAATTAAAGTTGATTTCTAAAACTCATTTTGATGCATAAATTTGTATAAAATTTTATTTTCGTTTTAGCCTGTAATTATTAATATTTTTTAGTTTGATTAAATAAAAAATAATAATTTAAATTAAATGGGTGGCCTTATGAAAAAATAAAAATAAATCAAAAACTAGACAGAGTTTTTAAATTTAGATGAAGTAGTTAGATTTTTTTCAAAATAATTCTTGAATTTCCTTATTTTAATATCAAAAGCTTTTAAATTCCAATTTATCTTCTCATACGAACTTAAAAATAAGGTATTCAATAAATAAATAAATGAATTTTTATTTTTATTTGATTTCTATACTTTCTGTTAAATGTTATTTTATTAAAAATAAAAAACTAATTGCTTTATTTTTTCAATTAATAAGAGCACATAATTCTTTTAAATAATATAAAAGACCCTTTTAAATTGGTGAAGATGGTATTAATAAAGTAAATAATCTAACTTCTGCTTTAGCAAAGTGCTGCAATGTCACAAATTTAGCGCTTGCACTTTCGTAAATAAACAAATAAGCATATCCACTTATATAAATTTTATAAATCCTTACAATACTTAATTTAAAAAAAGATGAATAACTTTAATAATAGCTTGATGGCTCATATTTTTATTTTTTTAAATAATTCCAGTTTAAAACTTATTAAATTAAAAAATTGGAAAGATATTTATTTCTATATTTATCTTATATTAAGCTCAAAAAACTAAAAAATCTATAATAAAATAAAAGCTTCAATCAGATGGATACATAATGTATGTAGCACTTAAGCTCTGCTTTGATAAATTGTACTAAAATTTAAACTTTGAATATAATTCTCCAGTATTAGTTTAATTTCTTAAGTTTATTAAAAAAAACTCAGCAAATTAATATTTTTTCTTGCTGAAATTTTACTTTTAAGAGAGCACCAATTTAATTTTTTGAATATTTGTAACCATTTTTAATTTACCTCTTTTAAAAGTAAAAACTAGATTGGTGATAAAGGTTTATCTCTTTTAGGTTCTGCATTAATTGAATGTTTGAGTCTCACAGATTTGAAATTAGATGTTTTGTAAATATTATAAATAAATAAATCAACTTATATTTTTAAATATTATTTTCAAAAATTTTATTTAAAAATAAATATCAAATTTTATTTTGCAAAATGATATTTATTTTTTATATTTTAAATGCATAAAAAGATTATACTATTAAATTTTATCTTCTTTTTTATTTTTTAATTATTAATTAATATAAAAAAGTCAAAATTAGATAGGAAATGAGGGAATTTTTAATTTAGGTTCTGCTTTATAAAAATGTTTTAAACTCTCTGCTTTGTAAATAAACCTAATGTAAACGTTATTTTTATAATCAAAATTAAGATAACATCTTGGTTATGTCAGAATTTTTATTTTTAAATTTAAATTGACTTATTAATTAATAATAATTAAACATTTTCACTTTCAATCTAAATTTGGCTATTAACTAATATTAGCTAAGATTTTTACTATTCATATTTTTTTAAATTTATATTAAACATTAAAAGTTGGAATTAAATTGGAGCAGAAGGCATGTCAGGTTTGATTATTTGCATATCCAAATGTATTAAGCTGAATAAACTGATATTGCTGTTAGAGTAAAATAATTTATTGTCTTTCCTATTTTAATTTTTAGTTATTTTTTATTAAAATTAATAAAAATATAATAATTAAGACATATATGAATAAGTTTAAATATTTTTCTCATATTTTTTTTATATTTACTTTATTTTCATTTCTTGCATTTTCATTTTTTAAAAGAAAATTTAATTATCTTGTGATTAGTTTTAATTAAATAGGTATTTCAGACACATCAGGTTTGGCTCCAGCTTTTCTAAATTTATCAAACATCTCAATTTTATTCATTAGTTTAGAGTAAATTTATTTAATTAATCAATCAATATTTATTTTCTTTAATTTGTTAGCTTAAGTTAAAAATTATAGTTATTTTTTTCTTCTTTCACTAATTCCTTTTTCACTTTTTAAAAAAAAAATAAGATAAAACTAGCTAGATTTAATTACAAAATAAAAACTTAGAAAAAACATTTTGAAAATAAAGAGATTAGTTAAGAAATGCATTTATATAATATGAATAAAATAGATCAATTACTTTGACTATTAAATTTGAAAGTTCTACTTATCATGTAAGTAAATAACTCATACTAATAGAGATTTATTACAAAGTTTTTATCTTAGATTTAAACTGAATAATTAATATAAATATAATTTATCTGTTTTTTTAAGTTTTCTATTTAAAAATATACTTGATGTATGTAATTCAACTCCGTTTTGAATTTATTAGCAATCATATATTTTTATTAAACAATTTTAAATTTTATTTCAAAATTAATTTATAAAATTTTAAAATGTTTTTATTTTACAAAAAATTAATATTAATTATAAATTTCAAAATCAAATGAAATTGCTATCAAGGATTTGACATTGTGTTATAAATAAAAATTTTGATATATATCAAAACATTATGAAAGGTATTGTCAATGAAATTGCTTAGTAATTATATGTCAAAAATACTAGATAAGGTTTATCTGAAAATTCAATCAGATAAAAAATTTTATGTCAGTAATTTGAGTTTCAGCCAGTGTAATAATTTATTATTCATAGCGCAATTTTATATCATTATGCTAAGATAAAAAGGTTTGAGTAAATTTAAAGTTTCTACTTTATATTTTAAACTTTCATTATTTAATTATTAGTTTAGAGTTGTTTAATTAAATGGCATATTGAGTTGTATTGCATATAGATTTAATTAATACGATTATTTATTATTTATAAATATCTTGTTATTCTATAAGATAAATTTTTGAATAAAGTTAGAGATTCTACAAAATAATTTGAACCTTTGTTACTTACTTAATTATTTATTTAGTTATTTATTTACTTACTTACATACTTATTAGTTCAGGATATTAACTGAAATATGACTCATTACATTTTTAAAGATTAGTTATAGTTTTTTAATTTATTAATAAAACTGCTCAATAAGAAAAAGAAGAAAAATTTTTTTAAAGAAAAATAAAAAAATCATAAATAAAAAGAGGCAGAATAGAAAAAGTTTATGATTTTTTTCAAAATAAAATTTAAGAATAATAAAAAACCATGAAAAATAGTAAAGAATTAAAGGTTAGTAAAAGATATCTAACAGAAGAGCCCATCTATTAGTAAAAAAGCATATTTTTTAAATAACTACGATTATTAATATGACAGTAAAATATATACTAAAATAGTTTATTAAATTTTAAACATAATTAAGTGTTACTTTAAATAGATAAATTAATGTAATTAAATAATTTCTTAACATAATATTAAGATTAAGGTAAATTTTCCTTTAATTTAAATTCCAGGAATAGCTTTATTTGGATAGTTAAAAATAAATATTTAATATTTTCTTAAAAGAGAGATACAACACAAAAAAGGATTAAATTTTAATTATTTCACTCAAAGAATTTTATAAAGACCATAAAAATAAAATACAGGGAATAGCAATAATTAAATTTTAATATCAACTGATGATAAATGGCTTTGACTAACTTACTTTTAAAATAATATAAATAAAAAAGAAATATAAAAATAACAATATTTTTTATATATTTTATTATAATAAATATGACATCAGCTATGATTAGAAGAAAATATATGAGATCATATAATTCAAATAATTAAAAATATATATGTGATTTACCAAGAAACTTAAATATATAATACTTAAAGAATAAGAAGAAAGATAGAAGTCACTATATTAGACATCTATATATTAATTTAATAATGAAATCGTGATGAACTTATTTTCATCTATTATTAAAAATTTTTATGATTTTATATTTGTGCAGAAAAAACTATCAATTTTTTAATCATACATTTAAGTCTCTAAGCCCAAACTTAAATAAATTAGGCATAAAATAGTTTTAAATAAGCAGAATCTAAGAGTATTTTAGTTCGCATTCAAGTTTTATGAGTAGGGTTAAACTAAAAAGCTTTAACATTTCAAGTTTAATTGATCGAAAATAGATTTACTATTTATTTAAATGTCTAATAACATAAAATTGTTCAAATTGAGTGAAATAATTGAAATTTTATAACCATTTGAGCTTTAATAAAAATTTTCACTACTTATTTAGTTAGCTAGCAAGAAAAAAATGTTAAAAATTAATTATAATTTAATATTATTTTAAAGTTTTGCATATTTCTAAATATTACAATCTTAAGTTTTATTATTTGTATTTAAAAAATGAGAGACAAGTAAATAATTGTTATTTGAATACAAATAAATTAAATCAAAATAGAATCTATTTAGATGTTTAAAAAAAATGTCTGAAAAAAATGAATAGTAATCTTAAAATAAATAAAGCAAGCCTCTTCTTTTATTAACTGTTAATCTGTCTTTGTTTTTAATATTTATTTATAAATAAAAAATATGTTTGGATTGTTTGTGTATGATTTATTGTTATATAATATATAAATAAATAAATATTGGTATTTTAAGAATACCACATTACAAAGTAATTTTTCAATAATCTATTTCTTAGAAATAAACCAAATCAAATGTTGTTGTATAAGTATAATTAAATATAAATTATATTGGAAGATAATAAATATTATTTTGATTTAATTTATATTCATCATTTAGCTCATTAATATTTTCATAATCAGTATAATCTAAAAACTATTATTTTTAATTTTTTATATCTAATCTCATTTCAGCATATATAATCCTTTAATAGGAGATGAACATTTTTTTCCATTTGATTAATTTGCTTGAATATAATGTCTAGCAATAACCAAATGTTTTACCTAAATGGCTACTGCTAATATCAACACTTAAATCTGATTTATTCATTAAACCAAATTAAAACAATCTCCATCTTAATCATTAAATTTAAACCTTACTACATATTTTTTATGGTTTTTTAAATTGTAATTAAAATATAATTAAGCAGTATCATCTGGGTCAATTTTTTTTATTGATATCTTTTATAGATCTTATTTGAATTCAAATACACTTGAATTACTACTAATAATTTTATTAAATAATTAACCTATGTACAGAGATTGTCTCATCCGAATAATTTGCGTTATTTATTTGCAAATGAGTTGTTATTGTTACTCACATTTATCTTAAAAATAGAGTCTTTTATTTCTTAATAAAAATAGTGTAAATTAGTAAAATTTCATAAAAATTGAAAATTTTTTACTAAATTAACTTATCAATTTATTCTTAATTTCTTTTTCTGATTTAAAGAAAGTCATATTAATAAATTTATTTTTAGCAAATCTTACTAAAATATTCTAATAATATTGCTGTGTTTTTATCTTTTTATTTCAATTATTAAGAAACAAAAGATTTTAATTTTTGTATCTATTTCTAAATATTTTCTTCATTCATATTTAACTAGTGTTCTTAACTTATTAATATCTATAATGTTCTAATAAGATTAATAAATTTTTTGTACATTCTCAGCTAAACTGATTGCTTATTAAATCATTTTTTACTTTTCAGATGCTAAATAGCTTGTTATTTCTTTAGCAATTTTATCAAAATAAAATTCTATTTGAAATTATTTGAGAATTTATATTTAAATCAGCCTTTATATTTTTAAGCAAATTATTATTATTATTTGCTAATGGTTAATTTGCAAAAACATGATTAAATAGTTTAAATAGAAATTAAATCATCCAAAAGACTTTCATCTAAAATGCATTCATCCTATCTCAATTATACTATTTTTTGCTTAGATATGTTAATGAAATCTATTTTCTGCAATTGATGATATTGGCAAAATATTCCTTTTTATTCATTTAAATTATCCATTATTTTATTAACTTTTCTTTCTTTCTTACTGACTTACTATTATTCTTTTGTATATAAATAATTGATATATTTTCTAGATTCTATTGAGTAATAAAATAATAAATACCTTATTAAAATATACTTTAATATTTATTTTTTATGCAAAATTAATTTAATAATTTTTCAAATATCAGGATTAATTAATAAAAAATATTAAATTAAAACCTTCCTGATTTATATAAATTTATTATTTATTTATACGTATATAATCAATATAGTTATCAAAATCAAATTTATTATGCTTAATATCAAAAAAAAAATACTGATATTAGCTATAAAGATAAACCCTAAATACTCTTAATCGTTAATCACTCTAGAATTTTATTATAATTTCTGCTAATATGTTTTTATTGTTATTTAGATTAGCTTTGAATTTTTAAATAAGCTAATTATTAGTTTTAACGATATAATAAGGATCAGATAGTTTATCAAATAAGTCCTATTAACAAAATATTTTGGTTGAAACTCTAAATATTCTTTAGCCATGCATTACTCTAAAATTTTTATTATAATTATCGCTATTAGGTTTTTATTGTTATTTGGATTAGCTTTGAATTTTTAAATTAAGCAAACTATTAATTTTAACGATATAAAGAAGATCAGCTAGTTTATCAAATAAGTCCTATTAACAAATATATTGGTTGAAATTCAGATTTTCATCTTTTAGAAATTCATTTAGTTTCAATGAAAATATTAACAAATATTGATTTAATTTTACTTTTGTTTGTTTAATGAGCAAAAAAGATATTCTTAAGATGTGATTAAAAAATACCGCTTATTATTATATTAATTTATTTGCTTTTCTCATTAAAAAGAACTTAAGCTATTAGAATAATAAAAATAATTAATAAGTGAAATAATTTGATATTGATCAAGTTTTTGTGTTTTTGTAAAAAAATAGGTATTTGAAAGATAGGAAATGGATAGTAAAACCATAAAGATAATTTAGGAATTGGATTCTCATCTCAAAAAAAGGAATGAAATCAAATAAATGCTTAGAAATAAGAACATTTCTATGCTGGATTCCCCAGATTAGACAGGTTTATCATTTTTAAAATAAACATAATAACTATAGTTGATAATTAAAAAAATGAATAATCATCAGTTTGATAAAAACTAAAAAATCATTCTCTATCATTAAAATAAATATTAGCATGAGAGTTATTTTGTGGTTGAAATCAAATTGAACAAAACCCATATATTTCCTTTTTGATTATTTATTGATTTGGTAATTAAATCCTACAATTTATACAAAAGTTTCTCAGATGATAGAATAAAATCTTTAGTCTGCTTAAATTCCAATCTACTTAGCGATGAAGAATGAACTATCAGCAAAAGGATTTGGTGAGTTTAAGTTTTTAGGGTAAGGAGCTTAGGGACTAGTTTTATTGGCAAAAGAATAGCTTACTAATAGAAGATTTGCCATTAAAGGAATCTTTATTATGGATTAACATGGAAATGTCAATCCTATTATTAAAAAATAAGTAGAATAGGAATTATAGTTACTCAAAGCTTGCAAAGGTTCACCATACGTATTGAATCTTATAGATTAGATTGATGGAAATCAATTTACCTTTTTGGTTTTCTCTGAATGCAAAGGTATATTCTAAAATTTTGGATGAATTCTTGAAATGAGCTCATTTTTTATGGACATTTATCTCATAGGAACTCTAAGTCAAATAGTTTCGTAATATGATGATAAAAAGTTAAACGAACTTTCCTCAATTAAGTATGCTAAAGATATAGCAGAAGGTCTCTATTACATTCATTCTTAAAAGTGTTTGGTGAATGATATCAAGATGGATAATATCCTAATAGATCATAATGGAAATGCAGTTGTTGGTAAATTAATTAATATATTTATTTCATTCATTTTATATATTTTTTATTATAATTTTTAATTAGCGGATTTTGGATTTGCAGATTGCCTTTCAAAAACTAATGGATTTGGAATGAATGAATGTGTAATATGGCATTTTAATTCTTTAACTCACATATAATCTTTGATTTGTTTTACATTAGAAAGGGAATGACTTTTATAAGGCTCCTGAGTGCTACAATGTTCAAGATTTCGATGAGTATTTTAAGGAATACAAAAAATTAGGGCTAAATGTATCAAGCAAACCAACAATGGCTGTAATTTAAACACATTTTTTGTAAAAATTATTTTGCTACTTATCAAATATTTTGTTTAGAGTGAAGCTTGTTCTTTCGGTAACTAACTCATTATGCCTTCTTCCTATTTGCTTTTTATTACAATTTACTTTTGTGATTAATTAAATATAGGTTACATGATCTATACAATGATCTCAGGTTTTAAAATCAAAATGATGTTCAATAAGCACAATCCATTAAGTTATGACAGCGATTTTTCAAATTTTGTTTATGAAAAGCAGCTTAGGTATATCATAGATGGTTTAACTAAATTCAATCCTAGCGAGAGATTATCTATTAAGGAAGTATTAATCATATTAAAAGGAATAGTTTCTTTCGAATTTGGTTTAGATGAGAAATTCGTGCAATTAATGAATGACGATACTCAAGATGTTCTTAGACAATCCCTCAATTAATAAATTGAGTTTGTATAAAGCTATAAAAATTAATGCTATCCAATTATGTATTTAACTTTGTTTTATCTTAGAAATTTACAAGAAAATTAATATAAAAACAGCTAAGATGAAAATAGCTTGATTTAATAAATCTAAATTCTTATGCAACAAGGATAAGCTGGCAATTCCAATTAAATTAATTAACTAAATTAAACAATTATTTAGTAAAAATAGCAAATTTAGAGTTTAGGTGGATAAGTAAAGCAATTGCAAGAAGAATTATCTAAATGTTAGAAAGAAAATTAAAAGGTAGCTATCTATTCTAATTAAATTAGTTAGCTTAATTAAACTATTACTTAGTTTTAACAATAGATTTAGAGTTTAGATGGATAAGTCAAACAATTACAACAAGAGTTATCTCAAAAAAAGAATGAGAATTAATAGATGAATCAGACTAATATTTAATTATAAGAAAAGATTTCATCATTAGAAGCTAAATTGCAGTAAGTCATGTAAAGTCCATAGCAAAACAATTCTTAGAAGTTTGAACCACAACAAGCTTAAATGAAAATAAATCAGCAAATTTAATAAGTTTAGCCTTAATAAGTTGTCAACACTTGGAAACCAGTATTTTAAATTAAAAATTTTTAAATTAAATATTTTATTAAAAGGATGAGAAAAAATAAAAAGCATAGAAGAATTATTCAAATTACTTTTCAGCTATGAAATTTTTGTGTTTTATTTATAATAAAAATTGGGAATAAATAAAAAAAGTTAGAAGAGAAATTGTTATAAATATATAGCTCATAAAATCCAAAAAATAAATAAGTAAAATGAAATAAGCTAAATATAGATAATTAATTAATTCTTATTTATTATTTTAGCTTATTTAAAACTAGCATTTTAATTAATCTGATACTTTATTTAAATCTGAAATCTACTTTCACATATATAGTGCCAAGTATTCTATTTTTATTGCTATTCAAAATTAATCCTTAATTGCTTTTAATTGCATATAAGGTAGTCAATCTTTAATCATTTAAAATTTAGACTTATTTTATTTCATTTTTATTCTAAAGGGAGATCATGTAATTGACTATTTTAGTAAAAATAAAAAAATTTGATGATCTAATTATTTAATAATTACATAAGAAAGTACTAATTTATTCTAGAGGCTTTTATATTGCAGCTACTAAATTTATTATAAATCATAAAAATAGATGGTAATAGATATTATTCAATATTTTTACTTTAAAATATCAATTCACATTAATAACCAAAATAATAAGAAATGGGTAAATTTATTTGAATGGTTGTTTGTTAAATGATGTCGAATAAACATATTAATAATAAAAAAAGACTGATGTAAATATATTTTGAACTTATCTTATATTAGAAGATATTAAATTTAATAATTTAATTACAAAATAGCATGAAGTAAATATTCATAACTAACTAATTTTGATCAGAAGTTACTCAATTAACTAACTTATTCTACAATTAAAATAGAGAGTAATTATTTTGAAATGATTTATGATTAGAATGTGCTAATTTAAGCTATCTAACAATTAAAACAGTGTGTAATAAAGATTTTTAAAATAAAATTGTATTAAAGTTTTTTAATAAATTTGAATATTTAATAAATAAATAGGCAGTAAGATATTAAAAATGCTTTATGAGAATATTTCATACAAATTTAATTATAAAATAGTCTGTAATTCATTTATTGATTTTTTGGATTTTCTCTCAAGAAATCATTATTTTATTTAACAAAATTTAAAGGGAGTAAACTATTTCTAGAATTTTATTAAATATAATGTAGTGGGTGAGCTAGCTTAATTAGTCTACCAAAATTAATTAATCTAGCACTACTGGCTGAGCTAGCCTTACTATTCAATAATACACCATACCATTATTTATTTCATCTAAATAATCTAAAGGGAGTAAACTAACTTTTCAACAAGCCTAATCAATTACTTTAATAATTTAAATAAATAAATAGGATGTAATTAAAACTTTGAAAACATTATTTTTAGGAACTTACTTAAATTGCTCAAATTTAATATTAGAATGTAATCTCTATTTCGATTCTCTAAAATCGAAAATAATAATTCTTTTTTCCTAAATAAATAGTGTGTACTCTATCTATTTTATATTTATTACAAAACCCTCACTTTACTTATTTAATAATCAAAATAGAAAGTAAGAAATAAATATTTTTGAAAGATTTTATTAGAAGATGCTGAATTAATTAATTAATTAATTAACTTATTTAATAATCAAAATAGTACGTAAGAAATAAATATTTTTGAAAGATTTTTATTAGAAGATGCTGAATTAATTTATTAA
>JH720151.1:0-18451 GCA_000231845.2 Tetrahymena malaccensis 436 | reverse complement strand
GTTAGTTAGTTAGTAAATGATAAGCTGTCTTAATTAGATAATAACTAAATCAAAAGCTTATTTCAAACAACAAAATAATTTTTTCTTAATTATTAGTTTATCAATCAATAAATTAAGTTTTTACCTGAAGTCAAGCATCAATGTTGTGATATTCTTACACTAGGCTATTCCTGTACCTAAATCTTTTGCACCCTATGCACCAATTTGATTAGAACTTTAAATGTAAGAATAAATAATGAATTAAATAAATATGGAGGAAGAGAGAGGATGGCTTTCATTATTATTTTAGTTATGTTGCGATGAGTGAGTAAAGAAATTAGTTATTTTTTATTTGGTTAGTAAGTAAATAAGCAAGTAAGTTAGTAAATGACAAGCTTACTTAATTAGCTAATAACTAAGTCAAAAGTTTAATTAAATCAACAAAATAATCAATTTTTAATTATTAGTTTATCAATCAATAAATTAAAATTTTACCCTAAATCAAGCTTCAAAGTTGTGATATACTTGCACTAAGCTAGTCGTGTGCCTTAATATTTTGCACCCTCATCACCAATTTGATTCGAACTTTAAATATAAGAATAAATAATCAATTAAATAAATATCGAGGAGGAGAAAGGATGGCTTTCGTTAGTATTTTAGTTGTGTTGTTATGAATGAGTAAATAAATTCGTTATTTTTTATTTTTTAATAAGTAAATAAGTAAATAAGTAGGTTAGTTAGTAAATGAAAAGCTGGCTTAATTAGCTAATAATTAAGTCAAAAGCTTAATTGAATCAAAAAAATAATCAATTCTCAATTATTAGTTTATCAATCAATAAATTAAATTTTTACTATAGATTTAGTGTCAAAGTTGTGATATTCTTGCACTAGGCTATTCCTTTGCCTAAATCATTTGCACCCTATGCTCCAATTTGATTATTACTTTAAATATAAGAATAAATAATGAATTAAATAAATATGGAAGAGGAGAAAGGATGGCTTTCGTTAGTATTTTAGTTTTGTTATGATGAGTGAGTAAAGAAATTCTTTTAATTGGTTAGTAAGTAAATAAATTAATAAGCAAATAAGTTAGTAAATGACAAGCTGGCTTAATTAGGTAATAACTAAGTCAAAAAAGCTTAATTCAATCAACAAAATAATCAATTCTCAAATATTAGTTTATCAATCAATAAATTAAGTTTTTACCGTAAGTCAAGCATCAAAGTTGTGATATTTTTGCACTAGGCTATTCCTGTGCCTAAATCTTTTGCAATCTACGCACCCATTTGATTATTACTTTAAATATAAGAATAAATTATGAATTAAATAAATATGGAGGATGAGAAAGGATTGCTTTCGTTAGTATTTTATTTATGTTGTGATAAGTGAGTAAAGAAATTTGTTATTTTTTATTTGTTAGTAAGTAAATAAGCAGGTTAGTTAGTAAATGACAAGTTTGTTTAGTTAGCTAATAACTAAGTCAAAAGCTTAATTCAATCTACAAAATTTTTCATAGTTATTTTTAAAATTTATATAATTTTTTTAAATATTCTATCATTTATTAAAATTTGATAATAAATTTTTAAATAATAATAATTTTTATATTTCAATTTTTCTTTAAATAAATTCCCTTATAATCTATTTAACTAATTAATAAAATGAAATATTATTTTGAAAATTATTAAAAGAATTAATATTATTTAATACTTTTTATCTAAATATTATTTTTGAATTCTCCAAATATTTAAAAAAATTTTAATAACATTTGTGTTGTTTCTTATTTTGAAAATTTTTTAAAAAATGATTATTAAAAAAAATAACCATTAAAGTATATTAAATTTTATGATAATTGATAAAATTTATTAAAATCTTTTGTTTTATTTATTAAAATTAAATCTATTTAAATTCTAAATTCAAATAAATTTTAAATGCTTACCCTTCTAAATGTATTTCAACATCTTGAAACTTTTTAATTTTATGCAAATCTTTCATACTTGTTATTTTTATTTTCTAGATAACTTCAATTGGCTTCAAGGGAATTATAGATTTAATTTATTTCATCTATAATGTATTCGATACGAATTTTTTAGGATTAGTTTCCACAATATCAGAAAGAGTAGATCTGTTGAATCTATCCCAAACAACTAAGAGTTTTATAAATTTAAATATTTCTGTGTTTTTCTTAATATTTATTTTTTATTTTTCAAAAGGCTAATCAAATTTATTTAAAGTTAAATTTGTAAATGTTATTCCTTCTTTTTTATAGAGCTCTAGATAATTATCAAGCAAACATAGTATTAAACCAACAGAATAAGAATCGGACTAAAATAAGAAAAACTTAATTAATTTTAGAAAAAATAAAATAAGTACTTTTTTAGAATAAATCTTATTTTCATTTTCTTTTTTAGTTAAAATTTCTGGTGCCATGTAAGCAAAGTTACCCACTCCCTAAATGTTTATTTAATTACGAATCAATTATTTTATCATTTTTTAAATTTACATCTAAAATTTCAATAGATTCTTAATTTCCAAGTTAAGCTGATAATCCGAAATCACCTTTTTATTAGAAATATACTAAATTAATTTACAAATTAAAAATGTGCTTATTACATAGCTTGATTTCAGGTTGATTACCATCTAAACAAACTAAAAAGTTGTCAGGTTTAATGTCTCTATGGATTATATTAAACCAATGAATGTAATTAACACAGTCTATTACTTGCTAAGCTATAATTAGTTTCTTTTCATCATTAAATTCACCTTCTTTTGCTTATCTTTCAAAATAATCTTTCAGTGAACCTTTTTTATATTAAATAACACAAGAAAAATGTTTTTTATCTAATAAAATTAAGATTAAATATGGTTGCTAGCTAAATTTTTAAAAATTCTATTAAAAGTTTTCATTATCCTTAATTTAATTTAGCCTCAATTAAATTAAAAAAGATAATTTTTAGGATATTTTTAAATTTAAACAGTAAATTACATGAACATTTTTCTAATTCAAAAACTACATATTTTTCAGGTGCTGTAGCTTTTTCTATGATATAACTATCGTATAACTAGACTACTAACGGTTCCTTCAATTATTTCATTATAGTGATTTCATTTTGAATTGCCTAATTGTCAATAATCTTTTGAATTTTTAGTACTATTTCTTTATTGTTGAAATTAGCTTTTTTAGTAGCTAATACTATTCCATAGCTTCCAAAACTAAGAATTTGGAAGTTATTTGCATATTTCTTATCCTCATATAGACTTTTTAGTAGTTTTGATAATACCTCCACCTTTGTAAATTATTGAGTAGCATCTTTATCCTTTACTTTCGAATCTGTGTTATCAAGTAAATTTTATGCATATTCCTAATATTATGTTTGCTTAAATAAAAATATTTAGTAAATAAAAGTGTTATTTATAAAATTTATACCTTATTTTTTTGAAGCTAGTTAATTCTATCAAATATCTGTTATGCTTATTAAGGTATTTGCTCCTATTAATAAAAATTAATTATAAAAATTATTTTGCTTTTTAATTTAATAATGAGTAAAATTTTTTTAAAAATAATTTTTTCAAATCATCAACACAGTTATTTTAACTACATTAGATAAATAAATAATATACTAATAAATAGATTTCTTATCATACTGAAAAGTAAAATTGGTTTAATTATCATAAATAAATTTAAATATGTTGATTAAATAATAAATTAGATTAATAAGAAGAAATAAATTCTTAAATTTTTATAAATATTACTTCTAATATCATAGATGTGAGTGTGAATTTCAATGGTTTCCCATGAAGCTTGATAAGATTAGAAAGTAGATCTCCTGCAGTTGTCCTTTCTAAATGGTTTTGCTTCAAGCAAATCTACACTATTTTGTAAATATTAGATTTCCTATTTATCTAATATTTTGAAGCTATTCCTTTTCCTTAATGAATCTCTGCTCTTGTATCAAGATCGATCCAATTTTCTTTCAGCTCTTTGAGGTTATCTAGTTCTAGCAAAACGAGCCCTAACGAGAATAAGTCCGACTTTTTAAAAAAATTAAATGAATTTGAAATAAAAATAATTTAATTTAAAAACCTAAATTCTGGATTGTCCTTTTTCAACTTCAGGAGCAAAGTAGGCATCTGTTCCTTTCTATAAAATAAATGAAAAATTAAGTTATTTTAAATTAATGCTTTCTATTTACTTTAGATAAGAAGAAACTTTTCGATTTTGATACTGCAGAAGCAAAACTCAAATCACCTAATTAAATATAGTTTTTTTATTTAATAAAGTTATTTAAAATAGGAATTTTTACAAATTTTGATGGTAAATCCATAAGTTTGAGAAGGGCAAACTAGATAATTCTGAGGTTTGATGTCTCTGTGCATGATATTTTTAACATGGAGGTTATTCAATCCTTCTAACATTTGAATAGCTATTATTTCCCTAGTTTCATCAGAGGGTGGTTATCCATTTCTTAAAAAATCAAACAATTGCTTAAGATTTTCTTTTTTATAAAAAATAATAAGTTTTATGATAAATAAAAGAAAATATTAAGATTAAATGATATTTTGTACAATATTTTAATTAAAAAGTTTTTATTAATTAACATTTCTAAAATTTATGAATAAAATAGTGTTTCTTAATAGATTTTAAATTAACTATTCTAATTTAAATTAATTGATTAAACATATTTTTTGAAAAAATTAAATATTGGAATTTAATTAAATTAAAAAAATACTAAATTTATAATTCTTTTAGGGAATATTGATTCATAAGGTTCAATTTAGAAGCCTGCTAAAATTCAATTAATATTAATCAAATAAGTATTTTTTGTGGGGAATCGTAAAAAAATTAATTAAAAATAATAAAATTTATAAAATTAAATAATATCTATGATATTTTTAAATTAATTAAATAACTTTGTAATAAATCTAATTTTTTCTTTAAAATTAATAAAACTCTAAATAGTTTTAGTAAAAAAATAAAAACATGGCTTAATAAAATGCATGTTGACCTATATTGGGGATTAGATAAAAAAATATTGATTGATTAATATTCTAGAAGATTTAATTAACAAACCTTCATAAATTCAATGAAAACTAATAAAAAAATCATTTATTAATGGGGAATCGTAAACATTAATTAAAACTAATAAAATTTATTAAATTAAATTAAATAATATCTATTATATTTTTAAATTAATAGAGTAAATCTATTTTTTTCATTTAAAGTTAATCAAACTCTAAAAAGACTAGCAAAAAAATAAAATGTCGCCTAGTAAAATGGATTTTATTAATTTGGGGGAAATAGATCAAAAAATGTTTATTAATTAATATTTTAGAAGATTTAATTAAAAGAAACCTTCAAAAATTGAATGAAAATCAATCAAAAAAGCGCATATTGGGGTAATCGTAAAAGTTAATTAAAAACATTAATAAAAGTTATTAAATTAAATAATTTCTATTCTATTTTTTAATTAATTAAATTCATTTAAAGTAAATCTAATTTTTTTCTTAAATTTAATCAAACCCTAAATAGACACAGAAAATAGAATATCGCCTAGTAAAATGGATGTTTACAAATATCTGGGAAATAGATAAAAAAGGTTAATTAATTAATATTCTAGAAGATTTAATTAAGGAACCTTCAAGAATCCAATGAAAATTAATCAAAAAAGCATACTTTATGGGGAATAGTAAAAATTAATTAAATATATAAAAATTTATAAATTTAAATAATTTCTATTATATTTTCTAAATTAATTAAATTCCCTTTGCTCAAATTTAATTATTTTCTTCAAAGTTAATCAAACCCTAAAAAGACTTAGGAAAAAAAATAAAAATGTCGAATTTTATAATTAACATTTGTCAGTCTTAAAAAAAGCAGCTAAAAGTCAAAATATATCTAAATTTGTTCCCTTTTTTGGCAAGTTTAAAAATGGCGGTAGGAAAAAAAAATGGATGAAAAATTTAATCTTGTTTACTCTGGCAAAGCTCCATTTCCATCACAAAAAAAGTCTTCTCTCCTGTTTAGATGGTTTTATCATTACCATCATCATCCTCTTCTACATCTTCTTCCATTAAATAGAAGCAATCATAGACATTCACCAAATAATCAGATTAGCTAAATTTTTGAAGCATTTCATATTCTTTTTTCAAAGATTCCATGCCGTTCTTGTCCTCTTAGTTTGTACATGATAAGATCTTAAGGGCAACAGTGCGATTTTACTGAGTATTTTAAGCCTTTAAGATCAGGGCAAAAGCACCGCTGCTTAAGTACTCCAAATTTTAGAAGTATTTTTTCTGGCTGAACATTAGTTTGATTAATTCTTTCAAAGTTATTTTTTGAATCTGGCATTCTTTAGAGATTTATTCAGAGATAGTTTTGACTAACTAGTTTTGCAATGTTTTAGACATTTGGCTATTCGTTAACACTAGGCGATTGGGGGTTTACTGGGTTACTAACTTACTTAGAGTAGGCAGAGGGGTTTGCTTTTTTACTAAAAACAGTAGTTTTTATTTTGATGTAAAATTTATATATGCAGAGTGATTTTGGATAACACTATTTATACTGATTTACGAAGAGTAATTAGATTAATTTAGCTGAATACAATAACTCTATCAATAAAAGGTTTTGAATGATTTTTAAATATACTAACAACTCTTCAATATAATCGTTAAATGTTAATGTATGAGATTATCATAAATAGTAGTAATATTTGCTTTAAAAAAATAGATTTTATAGAAATTTATTAGCTGATAATATGATAAGGTAGATTCATATCTTATTTCGTGCTCTTTATATTTCTTTGTTACTTTGCAGAAACAAAATTTTTGGCTAAAATTTAAAAGTTATTAAATTATAATTTGTATAGAGATATTTTCTTCTTGGCCATGTTATGTTCTATAATAACACCAGCTTTAATTATAAAATTACGCTTGAGCAAAATACCCCTGATTAAAATAAATATGACACAATATTTGAACTCGCAAGTCTAAGACTTACTATATATTTAGTTATCTAACATAAAAAATCAATGCTTGTTAAATACTTTTTAGTTTAATTTCATTTGTAAAGCTTTTTTTAACCCATAATTTTGGTGTTTATTTAATATTTTCTTAGTTTTGTAATCACTACTGTTTGATACATATATTTAAGATATTTATTACCTAAACTCAGCATAATTTAATCTTAAAAATCATATAAATTAATACTAGTTTAAATTTTTTTGATTTTAAATTTATACAAAATTGTCATATTTACTTATTGATTAATTTTAAAATGCAAACATGTTTTCTTCAAAATTAGTGATATCAAATACATTAAAGAAATAAATTATTTAAAAATTAAATCTACTCTATTAACATTAAATCTATCTTTGGTAAATAAAAGTTAAAAAATTTCTTACATCAAATAGCATTAATTATAATAAAAACAAATTTCTTAAAATTTAATAAATTTTATCTAAAATAAATAAAAACAAAAAAAATTTAATTTGCTAAAAACATAAACAATATCAAAAAATAAATTATTTAAAAAGTAAATTTATTTTATGTTAAAATAATAAATATAAATAAAAAAATTTAAAACATAAATAATATCAAAAATATTAAATAAGTAAATTAACTATTTAATTAAAATGAATAAAAATAAAATAAATTAACTTATTAAAAATATAAAAGAAATAAATTATTTAAATATTTAATCTATTTTAATTAAAATAATAAATAAAAATAAAAATATTTAAATTTAATAAAAAAATAAATAACACCAAAAATATTAAAGAAATAAATTATCAAAAAATTAATCTATTTTACTTAAAATAAATTAAAAAAAATTTAATTTGTTAAAAGCTTAATAATATCAAAAATATTTAAGAAATAAATTATTTAAAAATAAATCTATTTTATTAAATATTTAAAATGATTATTTATTATATAAAATTTGTAAAATAAAATTAAATAACATAAAAAAAACTAAATAATATTTATTATATTTATGAAATAAATTATTAAAAATTAAATAAATAGTTATTCATTTTAAAAGCAATATTCATCAAAATTTTGATAATACGAAACTGATTTAAGAAATAAATGATTCAAAAATTAAATAAAAATAGTCTTTTATGAAAATAATGAATAAAAATAATTCATCTTTGTAAAAAAATTCTTAAAATAAACTAACTTTTTTTACTTTAAAATTTAAAAATAAATACAAATGAAATAAAATAATAAATATTTTAAATATTTAAAATAGTAATAACATTTGGGTAATAAAATACTTAAAAAATATTTTTAAAAAATATATATATATGGAGATGAATCCTAGGATTCTTGTACAAAAGTTGAACAATAATCAGGATATATATAGGTATCTATTTTATTATGCTTTAGTGTATAGAAAAATATAATTGGCCTGTATTAGCCTCTAATCGTATATTGAAGGTATCTTAAAATAGATATATTAAATATATTTTTTTTGTATATGATTACTTTTTAGTAAAGAATCACTTGTAATTTAATTAAGAAAGTAGCTTTGAAACTAAAATACAGTATTTACATATTTATATTAAAGTAAAGTATATTTTAAAATTAAATTTATCATTTATACATTTTATTTAAAACCAATTTATAATTATTTACTTTTAATATAAATAAATTGGGAATATTTTAAGTTAATTTCTATATTTGCCAACTTTTCAGTTTTGTTATTCTTCAAAGTAAACTAAATCTATACAAGTTTCGTATTAACTATTAGAGAAAAATTATATTGCCAAATAATAAATCTCGTTTTTATCAAGCTTATTTTAATCATTCAGTTCATTTATATTTTTGTAATTAGGATAATCTAAAAACTATAATTTTTCTTCTTTTATATCTATTCTCATCTCAACAATCAAATCTTTTTCTATTTTGTAAAAGTGACTACCTTAAACTACTTTACCTCCATAAAATTAATTTGGATTACCAAAGGCTTTAGCTAAGTGTGTATTGTTAAGTCTACTTCCTAAATTTGATTATTTTACTAAACCAATATTAATACCATCTCCTGCTCCATCATTAAATTTGAATCTTACTACATATTTTTTTTCTTTATTAATATCGTATTTAAAATATATTTAGCCTTATCCACCTTAATTAGTTTTTTTAATTGATATTTTATTCTGTAGAATATTTTCTTAAACTTCTACTTTGCAAGATAAAATTTCATTACAAAGATTAAATGTACCAAATAGTTAGCATATACTGTGTTGCATTCCCAAACAAAGTAAATCTCTCATCTGAATGTTAAAACTATTAAAATATCCTTAAGCTGTTTACTATATCTTAGAAAAATCGTATAATGATATTTATTATTGTTTAATTTTTGTCACTTATTCTTATAAAATGACAGTATTCTTCTCTTTATTGTTTAAATACTCTGAAACAAACAACTTTAATTAGTCTATCTAACTCTAAATATTTTATTAATTCCAATTAATTAGCTACTTTAGTTTGCTAATATCTGAAATTTTCTAATATGACTAAAGAGTTTATTCAATTTCTTCTCTTAATTTAATTATTTGTAAAATTATATTTTTCTTCTCTTATGCCAAGAAACTTGTTATTTATTTAGTTATTTAATCAAACTATAACTCTATTTGATCAATCAGTGTTGAACTAACTTTTAAAATAGCCTTTATATCTTTCAGCACATTATTATTATTATTTTTATTGTTATTTACTGGAGGCCAATTCCCAAAAACATGATCTTCTGAGCAATATCTGATAGTTTAGAGAGAAATAAAGTCATCCAAACAGCTTTCATTTAAAGCGCACTCGTCACACTTGAGCTCAAATGCATTCTCCTCAGAAATTTTAATGAAACTTACTTAGTGGTATGGGTGATATTAGCAATATATGTGGTTTAAATCTCTTAAACAGTCCATTTGCTTTCTCTAGCTATATTTTTTATAAATTAATTAATTAACAACAAAATTAATTATTTGTCAGATTTTTGTATTCCTTTTAAATAATTAAATGAATAAAAGAATATCTTTGTAAAAGTATACTTAATATAAATAAAATACTTTTTTTTTTAATTTAAGAATAGAAAGCAAATGTAGGAATTTTTTTAAATTCAAATGCATTTTATGAGATATCTTATTCAAATCTATTAAATAATTTCAGTGTTTTTGGTAGTAGAGGATGTTTAATTAAGTCTATTAAGTAAGCCATTTCTTACCTAAATAATTATTAAATGAATTATTTGTTTTCTATTTTTATAAAATATAACAATAAAAGAATATCTTTCTAAAAATATACTTGGTATAATATTTAGTTGAATATTAAATAGAATTAAAAGCCAATATAAGGATATCTTTAAATTAAATGATATTTTCTTGAGAAATAATTATGTGATTTTCATAGTGATATGGGTCATTTGGAAAACCATATTTATAAGTATTTTAAGTTATATATTTATTTACCCTTTTGTTTTGCTTGGGTATAGAAAGTAGTGTTTTTCCCATCTCAAAAATTTAATTAAAATTAAATAAAAGAGTATCTTACAAAAAATTATACTTTAGTATAAAATAAATTATTTTTATTTTGATATTATTTTTTTTGTAGGAATTTATTTAGTAAAACTAAATTTATATTTAATAGAATATGTATTGATTTTTAATAGAATCAACTAAAGTTATAAATAAAAATAAATATTTTTTTTTGTTTCAGGTTTCGAACCCAGAAAATTAAATAAATTTTTCAAACATTTGATTTTCTTATTAAAGTTTTTTAAGACTTCAATTAATCTTTAATAATTTTTTTTAATTGATATTGAATGCTATTATAAGTTATAAAAAAAAATAGAAAATATATTTTAAAAAAACAAATTTTCAATAAAAATATTTCAATTACCTTAGATATTAATCAAATACTTAAAATGAAAGAAATTTCCATTTTCAAAAGGATTTTTTAGATGAAGGTTTTAGAGTTATTCCTTGCAATTAATTTTAGAATTAGGAAAAAAATTCAAGCAAACAAATAATTGGCTTAATTATTTTTCTAATTCAAATTAGATATATTTTTAACAAAACCATAAATGATGAAAAAAAAAAAATTATATTAATAATTTATATTGATCTTATTTTGAATACTAATTAATTTCTTAGCTAAATATATAAAAAAAAGAAATAAAATAAAATAAATAAACAAACAAAACACATATTAAAAATGATTTCTTTATTAATAAGTTTAAAAAATAAACCACAAATGTTAATATACACATTTAACATATTAGCTGAAACTAATAAATAATTTTATAAAAAATTTATTTTCATTTTTTGTATTTTGCTTTAAATTAAAAAAAAATGTCTATATGTTCAACTCTCCCACAAAAAAATATTTTCTGATATACAAAAAAAAAAATTATGAATAAAAATTTTATCTTCACTGTTCCTAATTTTTTAAAAAGTATCTTCTTTTTTTTCTTATGTGACAATTGTGATGCAAATATAGTGTCTATATTAAACGCTGATTATTATGTAACGACATTTGCTAAATAACCTCTCAGGATATACAGATGATACTAGTATAAATAAGCTTTTCTAGATAAAATTAAGTGAAAATAAATGTTTAATTACACGTGATATAATTGAACTAAGAAGGCGAAGAGAAAAAGAAGCTAAAAGTGAATTTGTTGAAATAATATACATAAATAAATGAAAGAAAACCAAAAAAGGGGTAGATATTCACTACCTTTAGAAGCTCTGAGATTAAGAAATTGAAATATTATAGTAATTAAGATATGAGAAGAAATTTAAAATCATAAAAATTGATTTATAATTATAATAAAAAATTTTTATGTTAAAATATATATTAAATTTTCTTTTATTTAGATATGCATATTATCTATATTTGTTAATAACAAAAAATAAATCGAGAGAAACTTAACAAATAAATTCACTTAACCTATTAATAATAAATCATAAAGCAAGATCTTATTTTTAAGAATTAATTTGATAAGTAAAATATATTAGCGTTAAATGATAAAATTTTTCGAAATAATTTATTGATATATCCAAAAGGATTAAGGAGAAGAATTTTAGATAACGGTATTTATCATGATAAAATAAAATTAAGACCATAAGAGTATATTTACTATATCAAGCTTTTAAAGCTATTATTAATATAATTAATTAACAAAATTACTAAAATCAATATTAAGAAAAGAGAAAGAAGTTTTGATTGAGATGCAAAAAAATGGCTATTTTTTTCTATCGCTTTCTAACTATTTAAATATCTTTATTTATCATGCATTTTCTAAGTTTGTTTGTTTAATTTATCAAAACTAATTGTTATAAAAATTAATAAATAATAAATTAACCAGTTTTATTATTAATTAAATATAGATAGCTTATTACTAATAGAATATCTAAAATGTAAATGATATAATAGGATAAATATTATGGTGTTGAGAGTGTAATTACTTACTTTTAAATTAATTATTCTTTAACTTTATTTTTATCATTAAAAAAGTTTTTAAGCTCTTCACTTTATTCTCATAGTGATCTCCATATTAATCTCTAGTATAATTCATTTAACATCACTTATATTATTTATATTATCAATTATAATCAAATTAAATTTTTTTAAAGCAAATACTCTCACTTCTATTTATTTTGTATTTAAATTAATATCTATATTGTCTATCTTATTTATTTTTTTCAAATTTTATTTAAATTATTTAATTCTTTATTCTTATTTCATATTTTTTCTTTATTTATCATTCTAACTAACTTATAAAAAAGCTAATTATATTTTCTTCAATATGTAAAAGGTTGAGTAAAATTGGTGTTGAAGATGCCTTACGCTTAGGTTCCGCATTAGCAATGTGCACTAATCTCTAAAATTTGACACTTAATTTTAAGTAAAAACAGCTTATTTCATCATTCATAGTGAAATTTCTTAAATCAAAATGGATTTTAACAAAAATATTTTATTAATTAGATTTTTTTTATTTTTTATTCTAATTATGTTTTTCTAGACATAAATAATTTTTCATTTTTAACTTTTGCTTAAATTATTATCATTTTATTCTTATTTCATATTTTTTACAATTTTCCTTATTGCTAATAAGCAAACTAATTTTATTTTTTTTTCAATATGTAAAAAGTAAAAGCAATATTGGTGATGAAGGTGCCAAAGGTATAGGTTCTGGATTAGCAAACTGCACTAATCTCTCAAATTTGACACTACTTTTAGAGTAAATCAGCTTATTTCTGCTTGATTGTGAAATTATTTATTATCAAAATGGATTTAAACAAAAATATTCTTTTTATTTGATTTATTTGCTTTTTTATTCTAATTAAAATTTTTTTAAGTTAAATCATTTTTTATTTTCAATTTTTTTTTAAATGATTTATTTGTTAATTTTTTATTTTTTCTTCATTTTTTCATCGAACTATCTAATGAAATAACTAATTATATTTTCTTCAATATTAAAAAGCTCCAATTAAATTAATGCAACTGGCGCCTCAAGCTTAGCTTCTGCGTTAAAAAATTGCACTAATCTCACTAATTTTAAACTCCAATTTAGGTAAAAATAAGTTATTTCTTTTGGATTAAAGTATTTTTAAATATCTAAATGGATTTAAAAGATAAATACTCCTTTTATTTATTTGCTTTTTGATTATAATTTAGTTTTTTTTAATTTAAGTCATTTTTAATTTTTAACTTTTACTTAAAAAATTTATAAGCTTATTCATATTTTGTACTTTTTCTTCACTTTAAGCTAAATAATTATATTTTCCTCAATATATAAAAAGTTCAAATTAAATTGGTGAAGAAGGTGCCTTAAGCTTAAGTTCTGCAATATAAAACTGGACTAATCTCTAAAATTTGACACTTAATTTTAAGTAAAAATAGCTTATTTCATCATTCATAGTGAAATTTCTTATATCAAAATTTATTTATAAGAATAAACTCATTTTATTTTATATTTTACTTGATAAATTTGCTTTTTAATTCTAATTATGTTTTTTTAATTTAAATAATTCTTATTTTTAAGTTTTGCTTAATTATTTCTCAGTTTATTATTATTTCATATTTTTTTCATTTTTTCTTATAAATAATCAACTAATAAAAAACCAATTATATATTGTCCTTCAATCATTAAAAAGTTTAAATTAAATTGATGTGAATACCGCTTTAAGCTTATGTTCTGGATTAGCAAACTGCACTAATTTCTCAAATTTGAGGCTTGGTTTAAGGTAAAAGAAGCTTATTTATTTTTTAATCTGAAATTTTACAATATCAAAAAAGAATTTAAACAAAAATACTCTTTTATTTGATTTGTTTTATTTTGATTCAGTTTATGTTTTTTTCATTTTACTTAATATTTATTTTCAACTCTTGCTCTAGTTATTTATCAGTTTTTTGCTTTTGTATATTTTTTCTTCATATTTCCTTCCAACTAGCTAACAAAAATTAATTATATTTTCTTTAATATTTAAAAAGTGGTAATAAATTTGGTGATGAAGGGACCTCAGGCTTAGGTTTTGTATTATCAAAATGCGCTAATCTCTAAAATTTGGAGCTTTATTTAGCGTAAAAACAGCTTGTTATTTTTTAACTACGATATTTTTTAATATCGAAATAAATTTAATTGGAAAATATTCTTTTTATATGATTTATCTAACTACTTTTTGATTCTAATTACGTTATTTTTTAATTTAAGCAATTTTTTATTTTCAATTTTTACTTTATTTATGACTTATACATACATACATACTTTTTCTTCATTTTCCTTCTACCAAACTAAAAAAAAGCTAATTATATTTTTCATCAATATTTAAAAGTTCCAATAAAATTGGGGATGAAGGCACCTCATGCTTAGGTTTAGCATTAGCAAGCTACAATAACCTCTAAAATTTGGCACTTTATTTAAGGTAAAAGCAGCTTATTTCTTTTGGATTGTTATATTTTTAAATATAAAAAATGGATTTAAATAAAAATACTCTTTTTCTTTTAATTTATTTATTAGCTTTTTATTTTATTTATTTGATTTTCAATTTTGATTGTGTTTTTTTTGGTTTAAGTAATTTTGATTCTAAAATTTTACTTAAATAATTTATTAGTTTATTTTTAATTTAAATCTTTTCTTCATTTTTCCTTCTAACAAACTAATTTTTGAATATATAAAAAGATATAATTTAATTAGTGCAAAAGGAGCCTCAAGCTTATGCTCTGGATTAGCAAACAATCCTAATCTCTCAAATTTTGAGCTTCATTTAAGGTAAAATCAGCTTGCTTCTTTTAAATTATGATATCTTTTTATATTAAAATGGATTTAAAATATAAATACTCTTTGTATTAACAAGCTTTTTAATTTATTTTTGATTATGTTTTTTTAATTTAAATTTTTACTCTTCTCTTCTTTTGCTTAAATTCTTTCAGTTTATCCTTATTTCATAATTTCTCTTCATTTTTCCTTATAGTTAATTAACGAACAAGCTAATAATATAATTTCTTTAATGTTTAAAAAGTTTCAATAAAATTGTATCAAATGATTCTATAAGCTTAAGCTTAGGTTTAGCAAACTACACTAATCTCTCAAATTTGACACTTGATTTATGGTAAAAACATCTTTTTTATTTTGGTTTATCTTAATTTGTAATATTAATAAGGATTGATATCAATACAAATTTTTTACTTGATTTATTTGCTTTTTGATTCTTATTATTTTTTTTGATTTAATTAATTTTTTATTTTCGACTTTTAATGAAACAACTTCTATGTTTATCTTTCTTTTATATTTTATTTTTCATTTTATTCCTCTAATTTATTTATAAACAAACTAATTATATTTTCTTCAATATGTAAAAAGGTAGAATTATATTGGTGACGAAGATGCCTCAAGGGTAAGTTCTGAATTAGCAAACTGCTCAAAACTCACAAGTTTGAACCTTTATTTACAGTAAAAACAGCTTATTTCTTTTGATACTTCTTAATATCATAATAAATTGATAACAAAAATACCGTTTTTGTTATGAGTTTTTTATTTTATTTATTTGCTCATTGATTATGATTATGTTTTTTTATCAAAATTTAATTTAAAATTTTAATTATTATTTTTTATTTTACTTATTTATTAATTTTTTCCAATATTTATTGATAGCGGAAATGAAATTAATGGAACACACAACTTAAAAGTTAAGAACAAGTGCCTTAAAGCTAAAAGATTAGTAGTTAAAAGTATAATTTTATGATAAAAAATAAGTTATGAAGAGATAAAATGAATAATTTGAAAAATTAAATTTTTAAATATAAAAAAATGTACTTATTTGTCTTTATTTTTTATATTTTTATACCTGCTTCCAAAAATTTATTTAGTAAGTATTAAATTAATATTTAGTTGAATTTTTAGTGATTTTTGATAAAATTAAAATTTCACTTAAAAAATCAAAAAAAATTTATTTTTGATTAAAAACCTCCTTAATCTTTACAATATTTTTTTATTAACACAAATTAATAAATTATGCCTTTGAAAATTGCTAAATGATAAGTCTTATTTTTATCTAGCTTATTTTGATCATTCAACTCATTAATATTTTTGTAATTAAGATAATCTAAAAACTATAATTTTTCCTCATTTATATCTATTCTCATTTCAATTATAAAATCTTTTTCTACTTTGTAAAAATGACTACCTTAAACTACTTTACCTCCGTGATGTAAACTGTGATTAGCAAAGGCTTTAGCTAAGTGTGTATTGTTGAGATAATTATCAAAATTTGATTATTTTTTTAAGCCAATATTCATACCATCTCCTGCTTCATCATTAAACTTAAACCTAATTATATATTTATTTTCTTTAGTTAAATTGTATTTAAAATACACTTGCCTTTAGCACTTGGAATAATTTTTTTAATTGATATTTTATTTTGTAGAAGATTTTCTTAAACTTCTACTTGCTGGACACACTTTGTTTACAATAATTAAATGTACGAAATAGTTACAGGATACTGTGTTACATACAAAAATGAAGTAAATCTTTGATTTTATTTCTAAAATTATGTAAATATCTTTAAGCAGTTTATTTTAAGTTAGAAAAATCATATAATAAGAATTATTATTATTTAAGTTTAGTCACCTTATTCTTATAAAATGTCTGTATTTTTTTGTTTATTGTTTAAATATTCAGTAACAAATGATTTTAGTTAGTTTATTTAACTCTAAATGTTTTATTAATTCTAATTAATTAGCTATTTTAGTTTGTTAATATCTGAAATTTGATGATAAAACTACAGAGTTTTTTCAATTTTTTCTCTTAATTTAATTATTTTTAATATTAAATTTTTCTTTTCTTATGCCAAGAAACTGGTTATTTGCTGAGTTATCTTATCGAATTAAAGTTCTGCCTGCTCAATAATTTTTGAATAAGCCTTTAAAATAGCTTTTATTTCTTTTAGCACAATATTATTATTAACTGCAGGGCAATTCCCAAAAGTGTGATCTTATCTAATAGTTTAAAGAGAAATTAGATCACTCAAACTGCTTTAATTTAAAGCACATTCATCACAAATAAGTTCAATTATATTTTTCTAAGTAATCTTAATGAAACTCATTAGTGGAGTGGATGATATATGCAAAAGATGGGGTTTGAGTATGCTAAGCAATCTATTTGTTTTCTAAAGCTAACTTTGAAATAAATAAATAATTAATTATTTGTTTGAATTTTTTTCTTCGTTTAAACTAATTAAATGAATAAAATAATATCTTTCAAAATTATACTTGGTATAAAAAAAATACTTTTTTTAACAAATATATTTTGAAAAGATAGCAAAAGTAGGATTTTTGTTGAAATTCAAAAGCAATTTGCAGATAAATTTTACTAAAATTATTTGATTAGTTTACATAATTTTCATAAAAATCCTTTTAAGTAGTTCATTTCACATTAATATGTATATAAAAGAGTTTTTTATTAAAAAATGTACTTAGTAAAAAAATCTGTTCTTTTTTAATTAATATAGAAAGGAAAGATAAGATATTTTCTTGAGAAGTTATTATGAATTAGTATTATAGATAATTATAGCAAACTAAATCATAATTCTTTTAATTAATTCATATGTTATTAGATAAAAACAAATAATTTATTTATTTTTTCTATTTAATGTCTTGAAAATTATATACCATAAAAATATACTTTGATATAAAAAAATAGTTTTTATTAAGATACTAATTTAAATTAGAAATGTAGAAAATTTAACTAACTTATTCTTTAGTTAAAAAGATAAAGGAAGAAAAAATTTGAAATAGTGATAAATAATTAAATATATATTTAAAAATAAAAATTATATTAATAGAATAAATAAAAAGAGTTTTTTAGTTTTTCATAAGTTGCTTAATTATTAAAATATATCACATTAAAAAGTATCAAATTGAATTTACATTAAATCAAATTCAAATTAGTGAGATTATCACAGTTTGCTAAAGTAGAACC